>PVKA01004952.1:0-30561 GCA_004027165.1 Ctenomys sociabilis | reverse complement strand
GTGTGTATTCATCTCAGATGCCCATTTCTGAATTGGGTCTTTAAATTTGAGGGCCCTGTTAGATCTTAGTTCTTTATATATTCTAGAAATAGTCCTCTGGCTAATTGCTTATTAGTTAGGATTTTTTCAAAATTTGTGGGTTGTCTTTTCACTCTGTTGACAATTTCTTTTGACATGCAGAAGCTCCATAAGAAGTGTTGATCCCAGTTGTTGATTCTTTCAAGTGCTTCCCGTGCGAATATATGTTTGTTCATGAACTGTTTACCTGCCCCTATGTCTTCAAGAGTTCCTCCTACTTTCTCTTCCAGGAGATTGAGTGTTTCTTTTTTAATGTTTAGATCTTAAATCCATTTTGACTTTAAATTAGTGCATGGTGATAGAGCTGGGTCAAGTTTTAGTTTTCGGCATGTAGAAAGCCATGTTTTCCAGCACCATTTGTTAAAGAGGCTATCTTTCTCCCAGTGAGCTTGTGTAGCCCCTTTGTCTTTGTCGAAGATAAGATGGCTGAGTGTTTTCGTAGATGCCTCTGCGTCTTCTAATCTATTCCACTGATCCTCAGGTCTGTTTTATTGCCAATACCATGTTGATTTTGTCACAGTCGCTTTGTAGTGTAATTTCAAATCAGGAATTGTGATGCCTCCTGCCTTGTCTTTATTGGCCAAGATTGCCTTTGCTATTCTAGGTCGTTTGTGGTTCCAAATAAATTGTAGGATTGATTTGTCTATATCTGTGTTGGTTCTTTTTGACAGCCATGTGGGAGAGTCTGTTCCAGGCTCCTCTCTCCAGCTTTCTAGGTGGGTGTTTCTCCCTCTGTTTTCACATTATCTTCCCTCCACACATCAGTGCCCAGATTTTTTTTCCACCACACATGCCTGTCCTCTTCTCAGAAGGATGCCAGTCATTTTGCATCAGGGCCCATTTAAAGAACATAGTTTTAACTATATCTTGAGGCATTGGGATTAGGATTTCAGTATATGAATTTTTAGTGAGAGACTCAATTCAGTTTCTGATACTCTCTGCATGTGCAACTGTACCACAGGAGAAGATTCCCTCTCAGATGTGAGACTTAAGTAGTATTGTAGTCAGGGCTTATAGGGGAGTAGATTTAATACAGGACACATAATTTATAAGATTATTTTATAATATTCACCCAAAGGATCAAATGCAGAAAGAAGCAGGAGATTTGTCCATGCACAAGACACATAAAGAGTCCAGCAAACAGTCTGGATCCCACAGTGATGTCCTGCCTGGGCCCAGCGGGAGGCCTAGAGGCATGGCAGTCTCATGCAAGTCTGCATCAAGATCTGCACTGGGAAGGCCTACAGGTCAATGGTGGAAGCTAGAAAGTCTGCACCAGTGGGACGGAGGATCTGTGCCACCAGGCCAAAGAGTCTGCACTGGAGCCAGGCAGCATCATTCAAAGTAAGGATCAGAGCTCCCCCAATGAGAACTGCAGCCATCCTCAGTGACAGTGAGGACCTGAACTTCTCCAGGAATGAGACAGCTGAGTTCGCATCAGGAAAATGAGCATGGCAGGCTTCTCCAGGAGAATCAACAGCGCACCCTCTTCCCCTCCAGTTCTCCTTTTATGCTGCTGGCAATAATCCTTAGGGGAGCCCTCCCCCACCTGGAACATGCTGACTCAGTTCAGCTGGGCGTTATAAGCTGACAATTAGTTAATCCATCACAAGTAATGTGGCTGGTGCATCTGTTCCTTCTCCTTGATGGCAGGCTGGAGGGGAGAAGTGGAGAAGGGAGAGACGGAGAGAGAGAAACTGACTTTATTCAGAAATGTAAGCTAGTCTCCACCCTGACCCCTCGGGGAGTTTGGGCAGAGGCCTCCAAGGTTTTTGCTTCTTTGGGATATAAACAAGTGGTCCAGGGAGAAACAGCTCCATCTATCAAGTGATATGCTGCCCTTTCCTGTGGCCAGGCCTTGTCCTCCATTCAGCCCTTAGCTAAGTTGCCATTTTCTTTGGGACCCCAGACTGCATCAAAGAGTAAAAGTATCCAGGGATTGCCAAGTATGTTGTTACAACCTCAATTATGAAAAAGGCCAAGGTAAACTGACAGCAGAAAGAGAAGAGCTATTTTGATGAAATGAACAGGATTTTAACCTCTCTTATTAGGGTATGCATCTACTGTGAAGACTCATCCATCCTTAGAATAAGAATATGCTATTAAAGAATAAGAGCTGGTGGAGTACTTAGTTACCACATGTGGGACCCTGCTTTCAGTCACCTGTGGCTCCATGGTAGAATGGCATGGGTGTGACCCTAGGATCAACTCCTAGTACCACAAAAACAAAACAAAGAGGCTAAAGCCAAGGAAATGTTCTAATTCAGAGCTAAAAATGTAAAAAAAAAAAAAAATATATATATATATATAATATAGAAAGGATGAAGGGCCACTGAGATAGCTCAGTAGACTAAGCACCGACTTTGGCAGGCACAGAGATCAGGTGCATGGCCACTGAGACCAGGTGTGGTGGTGCATACCTGTAATCCCAACCCTGAAGGGAGGATCACTAGGAGTCTAAGCTGTGCAGATAGACCTTGTACCAAATACATTTAAAAAAAAAAGAAAGAAAGAAACGATAAGGGTAAATAGAAGAGTGTAGAAAAGTCCTAATGGTGTGTTACCACTAGCCAGATGTGATTTGGTATAGGGTCTTGCAACTCAGATTCATAGTGATTCTCCTATTTCAGCCTCCCCAGTGCTGGTTACAGGCATGCACCACCATGCCCAGTTTAAATGTGGCCATTTAAATTCAAATTAAAAATTAAATAAAACTTTCAGTTCCTCATTGACACCAACATCACTCCAACCACTCAGTACTTGTATATGGCTAGGCAGTACAGTTCTGGACAGCACAGATTTGCAGCAAATTTCCATCCCTGTAGAGTTCTTTTCTTTTTTTGTTGGTACTTTTTATTATTATTTTTAAGGAATACGAAATAGTGGTAGAAGAAAACAGCATTATACATGATACAAGATTTCACTAAGCAAAGTAATAGGAATCCAACAATGGTTGCTGTATTACATGATGCTATGTGCAAATTAGTTTTTTAGATTATCAGATATAAACATATAAGCTTTTTTTTTTTTTTAAAGCAACAGGAAGTTATAAGAAATTCAAGAGAGGAAAAAAATCAGAGTAAAAACAAAACTTGTAAGCATTAACTGCTTTCTTTTTTTATATTCATATAATTAGAATTCTCAAAGTACAAAGGAATAAGCAATAAATATTTAAAGATTTAGAATTAGTAGTACTGAAGTTCTATGGGAAAATGATTTGAAGTCTGGAATTATGTTTCCACCCAGTTAATATTTGAAGACAAGCATAGAGATTTGTAGATGCTGAAAGACCCACAGAATTTGTTTTGTGCTTTTCCTTTCTTAGCAAGTTACTTCAGGATGTGCTCTAGCAAAACAAGAAGGGAAACCAAAAATGGTGGCATTAGAACCAAGGGTTTCCCCCTTAAAAATGGTGAAGAAAGTCTTTGAGGAGGCCTGGATTAACCCTTTCAGAATGGAAGAGGAAGAGCTTGCTGGCATGTGTGGAAAGCTGTGTGAGAGCTTAATAAAATCTGGGCATACTCATGAGTTTTCATTTGTTTTACCATCAAAAGGGGGTCTTGAAACAACAGAATTTATTCTTGTGTAGTTCTAGAGGTTAGAAGTCTGACATAAGGTGTGAGTAGGGCCATGCTTCCTCTAAAGCTCTATGGGAAAGCCTGTTCTCTGCTCTTCCAGTTTTTGGTGATTGTTGACCTTGTTGCCATCATTCCAGTCTGCCATCTTACTCTGTGTGTGTCACTGGGGTTAGGGCCTTGCAGATAATCCAGGATGGCATCATCTTATGATCCCTATTTATATCTGTAAGAGACACTAATAGGCATCAGAAATTAGGACATGGACTTTTAATGTGTGTGGCATTAGGGCTGAACATAGAGTGGCTCCACTACTAACTTACATCCTTAGCCATTTTATTTTTTACTTTGAGATAGGGTCTTGATAACTTGTTCAGGCTGGACCTGAACTTGTGATTCTCCTGTCTCAGGCTTCTGAATAACTAGGATTAAGGTGTGTACTACCCGCCCCCCACTGAGGCCTTACCTTTTTGTGGCCACCGTGACTGCTGTAGGATGGTGGCTGTTAGAATAGACAGGAGAGGGGTTGAGAAGATGGCTCAGTAGAATAAGCACTTGCCTGGCAAGCACAAGGGCCTGAGTTCAATCCCTGGTTCTTCCAAAAAAAAGGAATAGACAAGAGAGGTTTTTTCTCAAATGTATTTGTCTCAAACTTAAAATTCTATTGGGGCTGGGGAGATAGCTCAGCAGCCTAAGTACCTGCCTAGCAAACCCAAGAACCAGAGTTCCATCCCTTGTACTGCATGCCATGCTGGCTCCACAACCCTGGGAGCGCTGTGCTGGCCCTAAAACTGGGTGTGGTGGTGCACACCTGTGATCCCAGAGCTGGGGAAGCTGAGACAGGAGGATCACTAAAGTCTGAACTGCATAGCAAGACCCTGTATCAAAAAATAAATAAATAAATAAAGTCTATTGATGTATATAAAATAATTGAGTTTCATTGTGGTATAAATGTTTTGATACTGTTAATATTTTCCATTGAATGGCACAGCGAACATATTGAGAAGGAAATGTAATCTAACATTACAAGTAATATGCCACATTTAAAATACTGATAGTTAACTAATATCTATTCACATACCTATTGCTGTTTATAGTGCTGTGTAGTATATATTATATAGTAATAAAATCAGTACTGTGAGCTGTGTTTGTGTCATGACACAACAAATTGTCAACTTTTAGAATGAATGTATTGACAAATGAAAGCTAAGGCAGTTGGTACTGAACAGAGTACAAATGTCATTGTATCTGACAATGAAGGGTGACTGGGTGAAGAAAAGCAGGTGGGGAGCAGAAGAATGGCAGCAAGGTGTAGATGCTTCTTTCACAAACTGAGGAGAAAGACTGTGACTAATGTTTAGAGATGAAACAGGAAGAGATGTTTTCAGCGTGTTGCCGGGCCTTCCATAGCAATCTAGTAGAAAACCTGGCAACAGATGACTGAAGGAGGAGGAGGAGAGATGGATGAAGTGCGATCTGAATCCTCATAGCAAGAAGCCAGAGGACAGTGTGTGAAGTTGCCAGAGCGTGGAAGCCAGGACAGGGCCTTTGGAACCAGTTAAACAAAACAAGCTGTATTTGAAAGAGCATTTTTTATACTACTTCTTATATGGGAGCTGAGCTAGATCCCAGGGGACATTTTAATCACACATTTTCCTTGATTAACAGTATGGTTTGATCACCACACATTTGTCTTCCATGGGCAACTCAAAATTGTAATATAGGTGTTTTGTCATTTTCTGCAAGACTATTCAGCTGCACAGTTTTTATCCCATTTTCTTTTTCAGTAGGTGAGATCAACATAGTGATCCTGAAAATCATGCTTATAGACAGACGGTTTAGGTAAAAAGGATTTATGCAATCAAATTTACAGATTGTTTTTTATTGATCACAACTTTTGTGCTGGGGATCAATTTTAATCTACTTGGCATCTTTAATTGCTTATCCACTTAAAAAATTAACTGGTAGATTGAAGAACCCCTTCTAATGTGAATGGCTTTGCTGTTAGTGAAAATATGATGTTATGTTATCCACTGCTGTTAGGATAAAAGAAAAACTGCTGAGTAGGCTATTATCCTCTTAGAACAAAAAAGAGTAAAGGAAAGCAATCTCATACAGCAACTGTTTAACACTGCAGCATGTTGATCTGCCTGCTGTAGTGAAGTGTAACTGTATCCATCCATTCCTTCCACAAACTTTTGAACACTGTCAGTTTACCAAGTATTGAACTCTGGAGATGCAAATATGAATGTTCTTTTAGAACTTCAGTCTTACTAGCAACCCCTGCCTTTTTGTTCATGGGTCTTAAGCTACTACTTGGTGTTATTGACTCCTTTTAAAACATCTGGGGCCAGGCTTCATCTGTACTCACAGAAATAACAAAACATCCCTTTTCTGGTTCTCAGAACATGGAACAACTGTAGAAAAATGCTTATCATAGAAGTTGAGGGTAAAGAAAGGATGAGAGAGTTAAACATTAATGGTCACTAAGAGTTTTTCAATGAGCATGGTCCACCTGTAAGTCAGAAATGCTGCCACAGGCAAACTAAGGTTCCTCGGGCTGTGGGAATTTTACATTCATCTCTCTGACTTACTGAGTCACCCTTACATCAGGCTTCAGGTATGAGCTCCCTATGGATTCCACAGCTTCAGGCAGTGTTCACTTTCTCCTGCATCTTGCAGGTCTCTTTGGCCATGCCTCCACCTGTTCCTTCTGCTTGCCTAGGATGCTATGTAGGCTCAAAGCACTCTTGGTGTCCTACCTTGGACTCAGACCATAAGGACACTTATTAAGCCACCCTTGTGCCCTCAATTGCCTCCATTCCTCCCTCTCTCCCTTTTAAATACAGTGTCTCTGGTGCATTTGCCCTGTGCTGTAGTGGAATCATAGCCTACCTCCAATGCTGTGTCAGCAAGGCCAGGCTTTTCCCTTGGTAAGCCAGGGATGGTGATATATGTTACATGTCTCATGTGTGGGCTTGTGAAACCATGCATAGCAGGAACTATTGCTTGGTATAGCTATGGTAGAGAATGCCATGTGCCAGGACATTGCCACTGGTCCTGACAAGGGTGGACACATACGGGTCTAGAAGGCTCAGAAAGGGATTTAATACAAGTACTTGGCAACCTGGGAGATCAGTGTGAGGCTTTGAGGTGCTGACCTGCTGGCTGGCTGCAGCTTCTGGAGGGGGACCTCTGGAGCAGAGGAGGGGAGCCAAGGGTAGGCCCCAGCAGAGCTGCCCACTTCAAGCACATGTGCTGCATGGAAGCATGGAGGCAGAACCTGCCACAGTCCCTCTCTGGCTGTCATCACCACACTGCAGACTTAGACATGACCAGTAAAGTGGCCATGGAGGGTTTTTGTTTCTGTGCCTGCTGTCACCTCATGTATAGAAATATCTAACTGGCAATTCCACACCCACTGTTGGAAAGACTTACCTGCAGGGAGTGTAGGACTGTCACCTGCATCCTTTTCTGCCTTTTTGAGATAAGGCACCCTAGAAGCAAGGCTGGAGGCTTTGCGGCTCAGTCTCCAAGGGTTCGTGGTGTCTGCTCAATGCATGTATCCTGGGGTGGCCCTACCCTGTCCGTCCCATTTCTATCCATGGGTTATGAAGTCCCACTTCTTCTAGTTGCCATCTGTAGCCCCAAACTGCATCTCTGTTGCCTCTCAGATCCAAACATTCACTTGTGTCTTCAACCATTTTCTTAGGTTGTTTAGAGGGAGGCAGTGCTCTCTCATCCAACACTGGACCCAGGCTGAGCCCACTTACTATTGCTAAAGACCTTCCCTTGGGCCTTGGTGATCAGTCACTGCCCGTGCTGCATCCCTCCAGCTTCTCTCATTTCAGTGCTGCTGTCAGGATTTTGTTGCTACTTTCCAGGAGGCTGTGTGAGTTAGGAGTTTACCAAGTGTCACTTCACCACCCCTCCTGGGACCCTTCATATCCTCATGTGCTTTCCCTGGTTAGGTTTACTGAATATTTTCATGCTGATGCATAAACTAGTATAAGATTGATTTTTCATTTTAAAATGTTAAAATTGATGTTTTTCTTTTTTTTCTGGGGGGGAGGGGTAGAGAATAGCCCAGAAGCAACATAATTACATGGAAGATAGAGAGATTTAGAACAAAAATAGGCATGAGATCCTGAAAATAAGGAAGGAAGATGTGTGGTGATGAGAAGTCTTTATCATGGGAAATCCCATGTCCTAGAACCTAAGCATGTGAGAAATAAAGAATGGGCTAGGAGAAGAGGGAAGATGGAAAAGCTCATTTATTGGAGAAAATACTTAAGCAATAGCAGTAAAATATGGTTATATAGTTCAAAGTTTGGCTTAAAAAACTGAAATTCACACAGGCTGGTCAGGAAGCATGTAACACTGTGTGAAGAGTAATGGGAAAATCATGGCTTTTGATGACTTTCCCATCTTCATCAATCTTAAAAGTCATAGTCCACAGAGTAAAGTTGGTGAGGTTCCTTCATTACTTCCTATATTTTAAAAACTATTTGCAAAAAAATTAAATAAAACCAGTTGCTTTTTCCACTGCTGGTATCAGATGGAAACCTCCCTTCCTTTCCTGGTTGATGGGAGAGAATGTGCCCTCCGTGTCTCCTCCCTGCCTTCTCCCCATGCCGGAAAGGTACTGGCTGGCAGAGTGCCAGACATCTAGTTGTCCTTCCCTTGTTTCAAGTCTTAGTTCATCATACAGTGCCTTTGGGCTTGTTCTGATTCCTAACTTGCTTCATGGCCTGTGCTAGCTGTGTCCCTAGAGGTGGGTGCGGAACTGCAGGTAGTGTGCGATGGCTCCCCGTGAGGCGTGCATGTTCCTGGCTGTATTGGTTCTGCTTCTGTGATGCCAGTGTAGGATCCTGGACTCGGGGTACCTTGCAGACTCTACAGTGAGTTCTGAGTAAGACCAGTAGAATCAGGTCTGCCTCTGCAATTTTACTTCTAACAAGAAGGCTAGCTTATTTGGAATACAAAAATGAAGCACATCTTTTTAAAGTCACTTAGAACATTGTATATCCGGAACCAACTCAAGAACTGGTGGAAACAAAGGTGGCAGGAATTTTTAACTAATGTAAGTTGATTTACTTCCCCTATGCTGGGAGTGGGATCACAGGATAGACAGGTGTCCATCACTGGGCCACATCTCTGCCTGGGCAGTTGAAATTTAGGCAGTATAATTTTCAGAAGTTTATAAAGGCTGTATGGAGATGCTTAAAACAAAGAAAGGTGTTGTCTCAGCATTTTGAGTGTGTGACTCTCCCAAAGTCAGGGCCACATCTCTGCCAACCCTGGAGGAACCCTTGCTTGCTTTTGGTGGTCTCCACTGTGCTTCAGTGACAGACATGTCACTCCAGGCCATCCTGCACCTTCTGTGTCTTCACCCCATCTTCCTTGTAGCTATCCATTCCCTGACATTTTTAAGGCCACCCATCATATTGGCTTAGGGCCCACCTTCATGTCCTCTTTTGTACTTTCCAAGTTAGATCAGACCCTAACATTTTGGGGCTTAGGGTGTCAGCATATCTTCTCTGGGCTTGTGGCCCCTGCCCCCTCTCTCCAGGTACCCCATGGGCAGGGACTGCCATTCTGCAGCTGGTTGCATCATCTCATCCTCAACCTCGGGGTGTTCTTAGTAGTCTCTCACAACTGGGCTTTGGAAATTCTGTTCTCATTTGTATTTATTTATTTATTTTTCCAGAACCAAGGATTGAACTCTGGTCCTTGCACTTGCCAGGGGTCATTTTTAATTTTTTAAAATTTATTATTATTAGTATTATTGGTACAGGGTCTCACTATGTACTATAGAAATGATCCCTGAAAGTATAGCCTAAGGGTCTCACTATGCAGCTTGGACTTGTAGTGATTTTCCTGTCTCAGCCTCCCCAGTGCTGGGACTGTAGGCATGTAGTACCACGCCCCGTTTGGTAGGTGGCATGGCAGGCAGTGCTGGGGATCAAACTTGGGCTCTTGTGCTTGCCAGGCAGGCACTTAGACTGCTGAGATATCTTCCCAGCCTCTGTTCTCATTTTGTTTGTTTGTTTATTTATTTATTTATTTATTTATTTATTTATTTATTTTATTTTGGCTGATTTAGGCTGCCTTAAGGGCGGCTCTGTTGTGGCATGTGGCTCTGGGGCTCAAACTGCAGTCCTCTGTGCCTGACTGAGTTTGCCCAAGCAGGCCCTTTAAATAACTGAGCTAACCATTATTTTTTCCTGTACTTAGGGCAGGGTGTACAGGGTCTCATTATGTAGATCAAACTTGTAGTGATGCTGTCGTTTACAGCCTCCCAAGTGCTGGGATTACAGGTGTGCACCACGCCCAGTCTCAGTCACCATCGCAGTGCGCCCTGGAGGCAGGGCCAGCATGGCACGCCAGCGATTGGACCCCGGCCACCATACTCTGCTAAGCAGGCACTTTAGTCCACTGAGCTATCAGACTGGCCCTGTTCTCATTTTAAATTCTCATGTATATGCTTTGGGTGACCTCTGGTCTAACAAAGTGAGTTATACCCAGAACTTGGTGGGTACCCCACCTCCAATGTGGTTGCATAACTTAATGGTGAAGAGCCTATAGCCAAAACAAGGAATCACCTCTATTAATTTGCTGAAAGTTACTGATTCTTTTAAAATCCTAGTCATATCTGTAAAGTAAAAGTGAACTAATGGTGGGACACCTTATTTATGATGAGTGTTGAATGAAATATAGGACTTGCTCAGCACAACCCATGCACAAGCTAGCTATTTAGCAAGTGTTAGCAATAAGGCTGATTAATAGTGATGCTAGGTTAGCATAGCTGGGGGAGTATCAGAAACACTCATGTTTGAAACTTTCCAGGGTCCATAAAATTTTGGAATCATTGAGCTCCAACCCTCCTTAGCCTTGTTGAAGTTTAAAAAAAAAAATGTATTTAGTACAGCGTCTGTAGGGTCTCATTACACAGATCAGACTCAGTGATCATTCTGTTTTCAGCCTCCCAAGCACTGGGATTACAGGTACTTGCCACCATGCCCAGTCTCAATTGGTTTCTCTTCATGCCCTGGGTGCGGGGCCTGCACGGCACTGCCAGGGATTGAACCTGGTTATGTGTCTCCCTAAGCAGGTACTTTAATCCGATGAGCTATCTGGCTGGCTGGTGAAGTTTTAAATATCTCCTACTTACTAGATAAACTATACTATGATGAAAGTATCATAAAAGAAAAAGATTCCATTGTCATAACTGAGGTCCTCTTTTTTTTCCAAATGCTCCTTCAGTCCAAGTCCACCATGAAAATAATTTTATGGTGTGACTTCACTGTGGCTAGGATTTTGTGCTGGCTTGATTTTCACTGAGGTTTATATTTGACACATATTTCAGTGTAGACTCACAGTTTCATAGACCTGAATGACGACAGTATCCTGGACTCTTGAGCCCAGCTCTTACCTGACCATCTCCATGGTTCTTGGCCTCTGGCAGGGGCCCCAGGTTACACCCACTGCATTTTCTTGTGCTTTGCCAACTTGGGAATTATGGGACCCTACCTCAACACACCTGGAAGCATACAGACTTAACTGGGAAACTTCATGGACACAAGTTGGTGGAGAGCATCAGAGGGGCAGGCACGTTTCCCTTCTCTGACCCTCAGACACCATCCTGAGGCCCATTTCAGAAAGTTCCTCAGGCCACCTGGCAGATGTGTCCCCTCACCATCATGGTGACCACCTAGCCATTCCCACTGCCCACATAAGCCACCTGCAGGCTCCTTGCTGGGGATTGCGGGGCTAAGGTAGCTGACAGGTGACCTCATAAATGGTTCCGACTGTAACTTCCTTAGTAGTCTCTCTGCTGTTAGATAGTAAGATAATTAAGAAGCTATAGGGAATATTCTTATACATTTTCTTTTCTTCCTTTTAAAAAGAATTTTTGGGGGCCAACTCAGACAATAAAGCTAACAAGTTCATGACCCATAAGGCTTCACCAATCCTTGGTAGATTATCACTATTAAAATCACTTTTCAAAACACTTAGGTCAGTTTCAGACACCATTCAAAATGCAGGTAGGGCCTTTTGGTGGTTTTTATTCAGGAGTTTGAGAAGGAGAAAAGATAGGCTTCCTTTGTTGGTGTAATTTGTTTCTCTAAGGGTTAGGAAAGTTGAGTGGGTTGCTTTGATTTATGCTTTTTGTACCTCTGATTCTAGAATGCCCCCACCCCATGGAAGAATCTCCACATGGTGCAGGCAGAAGGAAACCCAGAAGCAGCAGAAATTCTGCACTAGGAACCAGAGATGGCCCCAGGTAGTTTCCTGAAGAGAGATGGGAAGCCAGGAGAGGACAGCAGGCTGCCCTAGTCACTTGCTGCAGTGTGTGGGTAGTTTGCTAGTGGACTTTCATTACTAACCAAAAATTCACATGACAATACTGAAAAAAACATTTGTCTCTCTACCTTTGCTACCAGGCTTTGACTCATCCTTCATCCAGGAGGCTGGTGCTGTGGACACCACCCACCCTGGGATCACTCAGCAGCTCCCAGGGCTCTGGGTCACTGTGCTGCCAGCGTAGTGTTCTTGCTCAAGTAACCTTATTTTACTCAATAACATGCCCAAGTTTAGTGGCCTTTTAATAAGTTGCTGATACCCTGAGAGCATCCCTGCTGTTTTTGAGAATTGACAGTATTTTGGTCATGTAGTAATGCCCCCTCATGTGAGGAGATACAGTCTAAGACCCTCAATGAATGTTGGGAACTGTGAATTCTACCAATGTTCACTATGTTTTTTCTTGTGTGTACATTTATGAGGTGAGATCAAAATATACAAGGAATATTTAAAACAATTTTTAAGAACCCATTCATTACAATAAAGGACACATTGCCATGACTCCTCCTCAGAATATTCCCCCTGGCTCTGAGCACACTCATCCCATCATTCTTGTTACTTTGTGAAGCAGTTCCAGAAGTCCTTACATTAGGTCTTTAAGGGGTGTGATTAAAAATACAGTGATATGGTGAATGTTGCTGCCAAGTGCTAGCCAGTGGAAAGGCAGCTCATAACACTTCACAGTGCCCACCTTATTCACTGCATCTGGCATACTGTAACTTCTGGCTCTTCCCAAATCAAAATGACCATGAAAGGGAAATGTTTTGAATCAGTTCTGGGCATTGAAGCAGTCCCGATAGTGCAACTAAAGACACTGACAAAAGAGAGGACTCCAGATCTGATTTAGAAAATGCCAAGAGTGATGGGATAAATATGTTTAAAGTAAGGGGGAATATTTTGAAGAGGATTAAAGGCATCATGTCTTCTACTGTAATAAATTTTTAAAAATTTTAAACATTCACCATATTTTGATCATGCTGTAATCACTTCCCTCAGGCAGGTCTGGATTGCCAGCATCGCTACTCCTGTGCTTTGGGCATGTTATTGAGTAAAATAAGGTTACTTGAGCAAGAACACTGCGCTGGCAGCACAGTGACCCCAGAGCCCTGGGAGCTGCTCAGTGATCCCAGGGTGGGTGGTGTCCACAGCCCCAGCCTCCTGGATGAAGGATGAGTCAAAGCCTGGATGCAGCCAGGAGTGGGACAACAAGACTGAGCCACACACCACCACTGTGACCTGCAGTGTAAAACTTAGAAATTGTATGTCTTTAGAACTTTTCATTTAGTATGCTGCCGGTAAGGAAAGCCACAGAAAACACAACCGCAGATAAGTGGGGCCCTTATTCTGTAATTCTGTTCCTCATCCTCATTCTCTTGGTATTCAGCAAATGAGGCGGCATGCTGTTTGGTTTCTCTGAATGTTGCAGGATTATATGCACAGAGAACCTCTGAGCACAACAAATTGATTTTGTCCTCCAAGGACAGGAGGAGGAAATAGCTAAATAGGCCTGTTCTGGGTAGCTGCAGTGCAGACAAGTATTTCTCTAGGTAACGCAAACACAAAAGCTATTTGCATCTCATTTATACAGGTGACTTTTGGTGAAATATATATGAAATATATATATATATATATATATATATATATATATATGTATGTATGTATGTATGTATGTATGTATATGCCATACCTGGCCTAGGCACACTCTCTTGTGTCCTTGAACATGTATGTAGTGCCTGGCCCCTGCAGCAGTGGAGCGAGGCGGAGATAGAAGAGCATACACTGACTTGCATATCTGAAGCAGGTGTATGAGTGGCTGCAAGTCTCACTGTGGGCATACCTGGTGCGCCCTCATATTTGTAAGTGGAGTAAATGGAAGGGTTCTTGTGCACTTGAAGGAGGTATCCTGTTAGTCTTTAGTATTTATGTGGAAGTGAATTCTTCATGTGTAGTGAACATACATTCATGATTTTGAATTCATTGCAAAAAAGGGGAAGAGCAAGCTGTAGGCATGCCAGAGCCTGGAGGCAAACTGCAGGTAATTGTAGACTAACAGAGGAGTGTCATCCCATTGACCCTCACAGGCACAGTAAATATTTACCTATTCTGCCAAACATTGTGCGTCACTACCCAAAGAAGTAGGGAATGTGATGTTGGTTGACTTCAGCTTATTACTGCTATCAGTTCTTTTTTTTTTCTTTTTTCTCTTTTTGGAACCAGGGATTAAACTCAGGCCCTTGTGCTTGACACTGAGACATCTATGTCCTCGCTCCTACTGCTATCAGTTCTGAAATTCAGGTGTGTGCTACTCTAAGTGGGGTCTTAGATGAGTCTAGAAAGCTCTTGGTTGTGCATGGCAGTGCTTTTAAAATGTTTGTCGGCTCCTAACCCCACAAGGTAAAATACCCTGAATGGTTTGATAGAACAGGTAATTTCAGTGATATATTTAAAAGTTTTACTTTGGTGTTTTAGTTTCTTGTGGTCATATTCTGAACTAAACACTGTGTTTAAGAGGGATTGCCTGTTTTTTAAATAGATATCTCCAACTGGGATATAACTCAGTGGAACAGTACTTCCATAGCATGTTCCAGTGTCTGGATCAATCCATAATACTACAAAAAATAAAATGATAAATAGCAATCTCACCTTGAAATGATTGGCCTGCTACACCTAAAGTTAGGTCTTGTCCTATTCTCATTCTTCTGTTTTCTGGAATGGCCTGTGTACCATGCTTATGAGGCATCACAAGGGGTAGACTCGTGGTAATGTTTCTCTGCATATCAGAGCAAGGTTTCTTTGGCTCTGTGCCCCTGTGTGCAGTTGCCATCACTGTTTTCCCAGGCATCTGGATGTGTGTTTATGGCCAGCCCACACACCAAGCCCATCACAACTCTTGGGTCTTTCTTTATAAATAGCATCGGTGAAACATCCCAAACTGCAGTTTATTTTTTAACACTCACCAGGTCCAATAGATTGATGTGGTGTATCTATTAAATGATGATCAATCCATTGATCTTCTATCACCACATTACTTATATGACTTTTAATGACTTGTACCAGGCTAACAGTGCTTGTCAGTGGATGCAGAAGGTGTGGATAGCTGTTCATGGGTACTAGATGTCCTGTGCTCCTGATAGGACCCTTCTGCCAGGGATCAGTTTCTTTTGCCTCTTGTCTTCGCTTTTCCTGTCTCATCCTTTTCTCTCTTCAGCCCACCCCAGCCACCTTGTCTCCTTCCATCCCCTCCCTTCCTCCTCCTTCCCCTTCTCCTTTCTCTTTCTCCTTCCCCTCCCTTAATTTCAGTTACAACTCTCTCTTGAGGTTCATTTTAACTCCTCTTGTGTCTTTTGTACACCCTGGATTCTGCATCTTCACACCTGGGAGTTTTAAGACAGTTAGTGATGTGAACTGCGCCCATCGCTCAGTAGCAGTCTTTAGTCTATTCAGATCAAGCACTGGTGCTTTTTTTTTTAATGCTTAAATGTTGTATGAGATATTAATGAAAGTGCCCAGGAGTTAAGAATGTGAACAATTGGGTTAGAAAAGTGCAGAAATTTTGTTTTAAAATCACTACTAGAGGTTGGGTATGGTGGCCCATTCCTATAATCCCATCACTTGGGAGGCTGAGGCAGGTTTGCCACCAGTTTGAGGCCGACCTGGGCTACAAAACAAGGGCAGCCTGAACTATAGAGGGAGGCCCTATCTCTAAATACATAAATACATAAATAAGTAAATAGATTTAAATCACTGAAGAACAAATTGCAAAATACGAGATTTGGGAGGGGCTCCCCAGACTGGACTGAGGACACATTTCCCAGTGGCTGCTTTTTGTGTTTGGAACATGGTAATCATCTTAGCTGGCGATAGCAGTTGGCTGTTCGAATGAATAAATCAGTCAGTGAATGTCAGGCATTTAAAATCAACTCACCCTTCCAATCTCAGCAAAGCCATTGTGGTTGTCTTCTCTGTTCTTCCTAATCCATGGTATTCTCACCATGCCACACAGATTGGTAGGAGTCTGGGCATGAAAGTAGGTCTGCCAGGAGTCCTCCTCTGAGCCTTCTGCCCAAGTTGGAGAAGGTGGGGAGGGGCCCCGGCACCAAGTGTCCTGGCTCCCAGGTCCAACCCTGGAGAAGGGCAAAAGGCAGAAGTGTTATGCAAGCAGCTCAGTGCGTGGTGGTCTCTGTCCTTCCTCCTGAGGGTCTGCCCTAGGGCTAAGCCTCTTACATTTGACTCACTTTCTAGAGTCCAGGCAGTAGCTGATGCTGGGCC
Organism: Ctenomys sociabilis; assembly: GCA_004027165.1. NCBI lineage: Eukaryota > Metazoa > Chordata > Mammalia > Rodentia > Ctenomyidae > Ctenomys > Ctenomys sociabilis. Next base: position 14,275 of record PVKA01004952.1, on the reverse strand, counting down.
AGGTAGGTGGTAGCCTCCCAGGCTGTGCTCTTGCCCACAGACCAGGTTGGTGCCTGCATGGCCGACTTCTGGTTAACAGTACTTTGGTTGTCTCTCTCAGGGTCAGAAATGAGTCTGTCAACCCAAGACAAGATATCCAGCAGGTAGTTTTTGGGTGAAGGATTCAGTTCATTTCCACTTAGATCTTTGTATGTGTTGGTAAACTTCACTAGTGATTTTTAAGACTTGATTCACTCCATATTTTTTTTTCTACACTGGCCACATCATACATATGACCTGTCCATGTATGGAGATCCAGATTCTAATATCAGGAGATGTGGATATAACTAGCTGTTAAGCCCAGACCTGCCAAACCTTCACACTCATGGCTGTTGCAGTTCTGGAATATTCTTAATGACTTCAGTTACTGATGACAAAGGAACACATGAGGGACACCCACTGAGGTATTCTCTGGTCTGTGCATGTCTTCCCCTTGCTGAGGCCTAGGAATGTGTTGAAGATAAGGATCCTAAAAGATAGCTGTCCCAGAGCCCAGTCCTAGGGTGACTTGGATCACATACCTTCTTGCCTGCTGCTAATGTCTCTTTTGAAGGGTCCCTGCCTTCTTGTGGCCCACTCCTCCTCAGCCTTCCCTGATGGCTGAGGCCCTATAGGGTGTCTTTTTTACTTATTTCTAAAGCCTAAAGCCATCCAGAAAGCATCTTCATTCTAGGCATGATGGACCCCATCACCTTCTCAGTGTGTAGCTTCGTAGCCAAGCTTCCTTGATTTGGATTTATAGTATTATAGCATGTATTGCTTCTCCACACAAAAGTGGAAAGAGCCTGAAGTTTGGAGTTCAACTTCTGTCCTGTGTGTGGCTACTGCTAGCTGTGTGGCCTTTAGCACCTGCTTTGCCCTCTCAGGTGAACCTCGGTCACACAAAAAAGCTGCTGCCCAATGAAGGAACTGAGAGGGAGCCAAAGTGCCTTAAGGAAGAGCGCTCCCTGAGGGCTGCTTGCAGCTGCGGCGCCATCATGGTTCTGTCCCCATGCCATGGGGCTTGAACTCTTGAGCTGTTTCTGGTGGGCAGGATTAAACCACAGAGGAACCATAGAAGCTGATGTGGAAAACAAAGGCTTGCGGGATGGTTGTTTTCAAGCTTTTCAGTGCAACATTTGATTCATATGAGAACCGATGTGCAGTGTCTTCAGAAGTTAGACATTTACTCAGCCCTATGTACATACGTGTGCCTCCCTCCATGCCTTGTCCCCACCTCACGTACCCCGGCCCATAAGGGACCCTCTATGGAACTTGGTGTCCAGCACCAAGTGGAACTTCATGCAAAATGGGAACCTTGCTATAAACATGCTGAGCTGGTGACTGACTCGCTCTGTCGTCCACTCATTCATTTAACATGCATGGGGCTGGGGACATAGCTCAGGGATTAAGTGCCTGCCTGGCAAGCACAAGGTCCCAAATTCAATCCCTAGTGCTGAAAAAAAAAATCAGCCCATTTAACAAATATGTCCCTCCTTTTTCTCTGTAAAGTGTGACGTTGTCTTTTGGAGCCCCTTCAGCTCCTGCCAGTCCCTGGTGTCTTGTCCTTGGTGTTTGTTTCTGATGTTAGAACTGACATGGCTTTATAATCTGTCATTGTCATTCTTAAGGACCATGCAGCTGCCCTTGTGCTAATGTGAGCGGATGTGGTTCCCAGCGCCTGCCAGGCCCAGCACCCTTAGCTCAGCCCCAGTTTGCCCTTGGGTGCCGTAGCTGTACTGGTCACCAGTATGAATGCTCAGCCCCGACTGCATCTTAATAAATGGAGAAATTATCTCTTAATTGAGTACAAGCAACATACAATGCAGGAAAAAGGGAAGTGTTCCACACCACCACTTCTCCAAGGGAAATTAAGTGCTCTTTCATGTCTGAAGTTTTAAAGTGGGTTTAATGACACCATTGTGTGGCTAATGCCTAGGAAACGTGCATCTTGCCAGTGGAGGCAGAACAATGTGTTTGAGTCTTGGGTGAAAAACCCCTTCCCTGACCATTTCATGTAGCGCTTCTCATTTGATCCTGTGGACAATCTAATGTAAAAATATTTTGGCTGCAGGTGTCATAAGTAACACACTGGCTTCTCTCGCTCTGGTGTGCCAAGACAAAAGTGAATCTTTAAGACCTGCACTTTTAATGAACTGCTCTATTTTAGACATTCAGAATCTAATAGTATGCCTTTTGGTGAAATTGTTGAGAATTTTAATGCATTTTAGTTCTCATTCTTCACAGCCTATGTGCTGCTCTTGGGAGGGTCTTTAGAAATAGGATTAACTTCTGCAGGAATGCATCAGCTGTGCCGCAGAAGCCCGTGGTGCGCTAACTCGCCTGAGAGATTGCTGCAACCTTCAAATCTTCTGGCTGCCCCTCCCCTACCTTTTTCCCTTTATTGACAGCTCCTCGTTGAATGGTTAGAAGCATTGGTGTATTTAGGAGTTAGATGTTTTGTATGATCCTAGGCTGATCTCATATTCCCTTTCTGAAATTAATTCGACACTGCTTTACATGTTAATCCGCAAAGGATTGATTTGGAGAAGGTCAGAGCAGTGCAGCTTCAGAAAATGGAAGAAAAGCTCCACTTAGAGCAGCTCATTTCAGTTCCCAGACCTAAGCCCGGCTGCCTTTTCATTGTGACCCTCAGCCAGCTGTAGGCGGCTCGGACGTCTCGCAGAATACATCAAACAGTGGGGTTTGATGTGGGCTGTAAGATCGTTGGACTAATTAAGTTTAGCTTGGTTAACCAATTGCAGTTTGCAAATTGAACAATTGCACTTTGAAAGCTTCTGACACAATGGAACACAGAATCTCCTTTTGAGGCATAAACATTCCCAATAATGGAGTAGTACTTTTTGAAAGCAGCTTAGACCAAATCCATACCATTTGGATGTCTCTAATGTAAAGTTGGTTTCACTGGCAACAAAATTCCAGTCTCCTTTATTACAGAAATTGCACGGTGTCAAAGGCAAGAAGATCCCATGTGTTGGGTGGAAAGGCAGGGGGAGCGTTGGAGGGAGAGAAAGTACCCTGTGGGTGGAGGGTTAGTGAATGTTGGAGAATTAAGAGATTTAAACTCTTCTTTGGAATACGATTTACATCTTGAGCCGCAGACAAACAGTTGTGAGAGAACTGATCACAGCTGGCACCCAGATAAGTCATGATATGGAGGATGAAGACGGCAGCCCCAGAAGATCAGACCAGGGGATGCAGGCTCATCTTGTGAAAGTCTCATTTTTATAGGGAAGGGCAGAGAAATCCATTCAGTCCAGACTGAGCGAAGATTCCAATGGTGAGACCCAAGTGATTCCAACTTGGAGTAGAAAGAAAAATAGCAGTGTTCATAACCTGCTTTTCCTATGAATTCAAGGATTCTGTGTTGGGAGGGTGAAGGTAAGATAGTATGTAAGCCATTTTGTTACTCAAGTGTTAGATCTTTTCTTGTGATCTAGCTTTACTCTTTTTCACATGCTTACTCTTTGTTCTGAGAAGTTCCTTGAGTACTAGGGTGCATCAGGGCCAGAGTCACTCTGAAAGACTGCCAGGACAGGAGGCAGCCACTGTTAGGTTTTGCAACTGAAAATCTTGCTGGGATCTGAGCAGTGGTATAGCCGGTTCCGCCGATTCTGTGCTGAAGTTGTTAAAATCATCCCAAGGCTTTTCATATAAGACTCCTCGCTTTGGAAAAAGGACTAGAAACCCGCCCCAACCCCCCTACACACACAATTTGTCACATAACCAGATGTACAGCTCAAAGTAGGGAGGGCTTGTCAGGTAACAGCAGCTGTGGGCTCCTTGCCTTTGGAGACAACCTCGCTGGACACCAGGATATATCACTGTGACCCTCCTGTAAGGGCGGCCAGGGTCGTGGTGCCTTGTCTTTATGCCAGGCAATCCCTCCCAGCAGTATCACTGTGGGGGAAAGGGAAATTGGGGCGGTATGGGGGAAGTGTGTTTATTTCCAAGCATGGCTACCCTTCAATGTTGCTTCTCACTGTCTTTTGGGTGACATCTCTGATGTGCTAGTGGGGGAGGTAGCTGCCTATCATTGCCTGACATGAATCCTGGAGCATGAGTAGACAGGTAGTCTGTGTGTAATGAAATGATCTTATGTGTGTGCATTTGGAGTAATGTGTATTTTGTGTAGTCCATCCTGTCATTGGAGGCTGTCCTTCAAAATCACATGTTGAGACTCTAGCCTCTCTGTGTGATAGTGATGGGGGCAAGATCCAGAGGGTGGTGTTTGAGTCTCAGAGGTGGATTCATGCATTTTTGGGGGAACAGGTTAGCTATTACTGGGTTTTGGCCCCATTTTCCCTTTTTGCATGTGCCTACTTGTCTGGCTTTTCAATACAAGTAGAACCAACACTCTCTAGATATGACTGCCCAGTCTTGGACTTGGCAGCTACAGTGCAGAGAACCAGGGTGCTGCTTTGTAAGTTCCCCAGTCTCAGACACTCTTTTTTAGTAACATTAAACAGACCAAGATAGCTCATTTATGTGTGTCTCCCAGTACATTTCACTGACCTTAGTGGCTTATATATACTACTCTATATTTGTGGCCCTAGCAGAGATTTGATTTTATCACTAGGAAGCCTACCTGAGAGGGAGTAATCTAATGCAAGGATGAGGATAGCATTTGGTAATTCAGAGCTTCATGCAAAATTAAAAAGAAAAAACAACTGTAATAATGATGACAAGATATAAGTGACACTGAACTCTTTCTAGTCATTGGGCTCAGTGTTTGATGTGCTGTATTCAGTTTATCCTTCCCAGCAGCTTAGTGACAGACACTTTTTTATTGATATTCCTTTTATAGTTGTGGAAACTAAGGCCACACATGATTGTGCAAATCCCCAGATCATTTGGCTGTCTTAACCATGAAACTCAGTTAGGGAAGAACAGATGCCAGAAAGTTGTATCCTCCTCAGATTAACCAATCAGTCAGTCAGTCACTAGAGTGGTAAAATTTCAGGGCAGAACTATGGGCTCCTAGGGGTTCCAGGAATGCTTCCTGTTGCTTCCTGACAGCTTTTCTTTGGTCTTGAGTAAAGGCTATTGTGGGAACTGGGAATCTTGTTTCTGCACCTGGAGCCTTAATAGTTGTCTATCCTTGGTCTACAGAATAGTTACCAAACCAGGAGAAAGAACACTTCAGCTCTTCTCTGTCATAGCACATACCTCACTAAGAGCACTTATGATGAGTGAGACCTCGTGTTCTTCAGTGATTTTTAGAGGCACAGTGATTTTTGATATTTTGCTGAGCTTACACCATCTTGTCCTCTGGGTTGCCCAGAGGAGATAAGACTTCTGTTTGGATTCTCTGGTGGGATACTTGGTTTCTCAGCAGTACTTTGAGAAGTGTGTGCATGGAAAATCCATCCTTTCTGCATGTGTATGTGTGTGCATGTGTGTGTGTGTGTGTGTGTGTGTGTGTGTGTGTGTTTCTGCTTAGGACCTGTATCTTAGGATGTATGACAAAAGTGAGATTTCTCCCAGTGGGGATTTGCAGGAACTTCACAAGAAACCATATATGTGTATTTCACTGGGGTAGTAAAAGTGAAATACACATATACCAGGGACCTTCCTTCCTGGTCTCCTCCTTCCTCCTTGGCCACAAACCCACACACCCACACACACACAAAGTGCACACACCCTGCCTTGCCTTGCAGGGCTTTGGGAAGCCTGCTGCCAGGGCCTGAGGCATCCGTCTCACCTGGGGGAGGATTAGCAATGTGAATTCCGGGGCCCTGGTCCTCCCAAGCCAGATCTCTGAGTGATTTGGATGCACGTTAGGGTTTGAGAGACGCTGTATAGAATTCTACTGTAATAAGGAGGTCCTTATTTTCTCCTTGTATTTTTTCTTCTCCAACTTCTCCCTCCTATATTTCAGAAATGGCTTTTCTCTACCTCCTAGACCCACTGCCAGGAAGAGGCAAAGATGGTCATTCGCTTTTTGCATATGTTGAATGATGTTCTGTGTGTTTACCAGATAAAATACAGATACCAGTTTAATATGAGTTTCAGGTCATTTTTGAATGTAAGCACATTTGTTGCATGATTTGGGACATAGGTAGATACTCCCCAGTGTGCCATGGCCTTATAGCACCATACACCTGTTGGTAAAATGTATTCAACACACCTAACATAAGGAACATGTAATGCCATAGTACACTATAGCATTCTGGTTGAATCCCTCAGGATGGCATGGCCGATGGGACAGCCCTTTACACCATCACTGTCATAACCATGGAAACTTTTAAGTTGACTTACCATAAGTCAAGGTTGTCTGAATTAGCTGTTGTTGATACAACTTTCATGTATGTGTTTATGTGTTAGGTTTCCATGAGGTGCATGAACTCATCACCTTGTAAGAGGGAAAGGTTTATGCTGGGTCACAATTTCAGAGTTTCAGTCCACAGTCACTTGGCCTTGTGGCCTTTAGGCCTTGGCAAAGCAGCACCTCATGGCAGGAGTGTGTGGCAGAGGAAGCTGCATACTTTGTGTTGGTCTGGAAGCCAGACAGACCAGAAGGAGTAGGGCCCCAGGATCCCCTTCAGGGCCATCCCAGTGACCTCACTTTCTCCACAAAGCTCTGCCTCCTGCTGGTTCCCCCATCTCCCAGGAGCATCCAGGCTAGGGCAGAACCTTCCACATGTGGCCTGGGGGTGACATTCAGAGACATCTCCCTGGGCATTCTATATTTTCATTTGTGGAATCTGGTAGGCCAGGTTGGAATTAGGAAAAAAGTGATGGATACAAGGTAAGCAAGTGATTTTAGAGGGAGTAATTTAGGGACCGTCTGCTCATCCCCACCCTGTGGCCTGAGCGGAAAGGGCCCTGAAAGGGAGGGACAGGTTTGAATGAGACCTCATGGGACTTTTTATGACGTGTATGTGTGTGTGTGTGTGTGTGTGTGTGTGTGTGTGTGTGTGTGTGTGAGAGAGAGAGAGAGAGAGAGAGAGAGAGAGAGAGAGAGAGAGAGGTGGGGGCACCAAGAAAACCTAAGTTGCTTCTTCTGAGGCACCAAAGACCACCAAGGGAACTAAGCCCGACTTGGGAAATCCCATGCCACCCTCGAGTTGGGGCACATTTTTCCACCATGTGGCTTTAGGTGAGGGAACTGGCAGAGCTGAAAATTTGGAAGAGAAAATGCCTCTATGCAAGTGTTTTTATTTCTACAGGGTTTTAAGTTTGGGTTTATTATGTCAGATTTAACTATTAAAGTTTCTTATTTGATGAGAAACACGAATCTCTATCTTATTCACCTCATTAGATGAAGGGATTGCAGGTGTTTCTAGAACAGCCTGTGACCTAATATTTCTTATTGTCGGGAACTTCCAGATGATGGAGTTTGACTCAAATGCCCCAAAGCAATGAAGCGCAGACTGAAGGTTTCAACATTCGCCATGACGCTTTGCTTTTTATATCACTTAATAAGTTGTATGTACATATTCTAAGGGAAATTATGAGCTGCCTTGTTCATTACACATTTTTCCAGCTTGTAATTGTGTTGGCATCAAGTGTTGGCATCTTTTGAAAGAAATTGGCATATTACTTGATCATTGTAAATCTCTCAGTGCTTTTAACTGAAAATGGCATTAGAATCATTTTCTTAAAATTTGCTTTCTTACATTATCCCTGTTGGGGAAACGGCTTACACTGGAATTCTTTCAGGACCCGTTTGTAAAGCTCAGCCTCTGCAGTGCAGGTCTTTTTGCTATTGGCACTCTGGCCTACAGAGCAGAAAGAAGAGCTCTTTGAACCCTGGGCATGAATGAGATTATTATAGGAAATTATGTGGTGGAGAAATGGAAGTTAGTATATTAAACTCCTACTTGCTTGATGGCCTATTTGTGTTTCTTAGTATCAGGAGGTTGGTTGCACTAAATTTATAATGTGGTAAAGTGACCTTCTGAGCCATAGCAAAATTATCTGTGTAGTTTACATATTTACAGGTATGTTTAGCATAACATTGCCAGAAAACAGGAATTCAATACTTCTTGTCTGGTTTCTTTTTGAGAAGAAGCCAGATAAACAATTTAATGTTTTCCTTAGTCTAATTTTTCTTTTTCCTTCTTTTCTGTATGTTGATGTGCTTGTCTGGCTTATTCTTTCATCAATAACTTCTTACTTTCAGTGTAAACCTAATGAAAATTGATGAATCATGTCAGTGGGTTTTTTGGTTGTTGTTGTTGTTGAGGAAATAACTTTCTTAGCAAATTAACCAATTAATCTCGAAGTACTAAGAGCTAAATTTGGGGGGTTTATGAAGCTTCACATAATTTTTTAAACTTACTTTAATTAAAATTCTAAGGCTGAATTTGCCGGATTTCAGTATTGGCTTAGAGAGTCTTACTCTACCAATGATAGTGAATCGGAATTCAAAGAAAAGAGTACAGCATGAGTGGTAGAAAGAGAGTGTGGAAGTTGTAGTCTTCATCCTGAGGCCTGGAAGTATGGCTCAGGGGAAAGCACCGTCTAGATACACAAAGGCCTCACCTCAATGCCCAGCACTGTAAAAACAAAGAAACAAACCAAAACACTTTTGAGGAAGCCAGTACATGTTTACATTTACAAACATTTCTAACATATTCGATGTTAGAAAATCCACACCTATGCCATGGAAGATAGATATTTTCTTCCCTGTGCATAAAATTCACTAGGACTCTATTATTTCCCAGTTCAATAAGACTCCAAGAAGGCAGGAGAGAGGAAAGTTGAAGCCTGAAATCAAGGCTGTACTCCCTGTACTTTGGGCAGCCAGGCAGGAATATTACAAGTTTGACCCCAACCTGCACAATTTACTGAAAAGGATTGGGGATAGAGTTCAGTGGAAAGGCCCTGGGGTCAGGTGACACCAACTGCTGCTGCACACTCCTACTTCCAGCCCTGTCTGCCCTGTCTAAGCATCATCACTTCTGATGGCAGGTGGAGTCTCTGGAAGCAGGCATGCTGAAGATTTAAAGGCAGATGGTAACTCCTTGACACACGGTGCTGTACATGAGGGAGGAATCTGTATTATTTAATTTCAGAACCACAGTTCTCCATGGAGTACTAGTTTCAGATGTCAGAGCACCTTGGATTTTGGGGTTTTGGATTTTATGCTCAACCAGTAAAGTCTATATAAATATTCCCGAATCTGAAAAGCTCCAAAATTGGAAATGCTTTTTTAAAAAAAAAATATTTTTTTAATGGATACAGGGTCTCACTATGCAGTTTAGACTCATAGTGATCCTCCTGCCTGAGCCCTCCCCCCAACACTGGAATTACAGGTGTGTGCCACCATGCCTGGTTTCTGTGGCCAATATGGTGTGCCTGGGGTTTAGGGATGGCATAGTATGTGGTACTTGTGCTTGCCAGGAAGGCACTTAGATCACTGAGCTATCTCTTCAGCCCAAATTGGAAATACTTCTGATCCCAAATGTTTTGGGTAAGGGATACTCAGTCTGTCCTAGGGTCAACCGTGATAGTCTAGAGTAATAGCAGTTTAAAGAGCCAGCAGCAGTGCATGAAAGGGGTCAGTGTGTGCTCTGTCTACATAAAATAAAAGTAACTGGAGACTAAATGTGTGCCACTTAAAAGAAGACAGTACTGTGAATGGTGTTTTGGGATGTGTATGACCATGTTGGCTCTGTTGTGTACTCTGGACTCATTCTTGTAGAGTCTGTGACATATTGCTTGAGAGGAAAGCCATTCTGCCCGATGGCTACCCAGGCATGGTCAGCTGTGACACCATTCAGTTCATACTATAGTTCAGCACACTTGCATTGTGAATTTTGCAGAGTCATTAGTTACAAAATTAAATCTGTCCTTGTTATCTATAGCAGCAGTCAAAAAATCTCATTTAATGCTGTTACCCCAAAATAAGAATTAACTGACAAATAAGCATTGATTGGTACCCGTGTAGCCCCAAAATATTCTTTACTTTTCCATGATGTACACATATAGAATGATTTGTTTCTTTTTGCAGTACCAGGGATCGAATTCGGGACCTTGCACATGCCAGTCAGGTGCTTATGCCACTGAGCTGTCCCACTGGCCCAAGCACATGCAGAATGAAATGGCTATTATAGTAGACATTAACATCCAAGGAGTTAATGTAGGTCTTATGGAGAGATAGGGTTAAGAGCAATCATAAAAGTAAAGAACTTGAATCCTTAAGTAGTACATCTTTGGACACATCTTCTCCTTAGGATTATAATAATGACTGTTTTCCTTGTTGAAATATATCCTTTTTTTTTTTTTTTTGCAGTTCTGGGGATTGAACTCAGGACCCTGTACTTGCCAGGAAAGCGCTTATTCTACTGAGCTATCTCCCCAGCCTGCCGCTCCCCCCCCCATTCTCTTTTTTAAAAGTGTTTATTCTCTTGGAAATTCTAAATGTGTACCCAGAAGTAACAAGCAAAGGTTTCCATGTCATGTTCCTGCGAGTTCTTTCCAAATAAGTCAAGGTTGACAGTGTGTGTGTCCTTATACTTTTAAAATGATACACAGCCATGACATAGGTAAGGAGGGAGGTTGGTAGCTTTTACATGTAGTAATTGCTTTATCTAATCAGCTTTAAAGTTAAAATGTTATGTGTAAAGAATTATCATCTAAAGGATACCCTCTTAATCAGGGGTGTGTCATTTAAAGCGTCATGTGTTGACTGTGTTTGGAATTTGGAATTCTGTTCACAAGCTATACTGGAAATGATGCGGATAGGTGAGATGATGATGAGAGAAATTCAGGTGTAGTGAAGTCTCTCTGCTGGGGTGGACGAGGATGTCAGCTCCCTCCACCTTTCTATCTCCTGGCCCCCTGGGCTCAACTCACTGTTACAGTCCATGAATCCCATCCCATCAGAGCTAATTGTACATATGGTTGGCTTCCTGCAACAGCATGAACAACGTGAAAATGGCAGTCATATTTGGTTAATCTTTTTATTCGCTGAGCTCCTCATGTTAGTTAATGTTGAACAAATGGATGGATGTCTGGTTTAGTTAAAAAGACTTTTGTTCTTGCACTGTAAGACAATGCCCATCTGTTATAGTCTTCCTTGGCTTGGTAGTGGGAGCCCATGCTGTATTATCAAACTCTAGGGAACAGATGATATAAATACTGGAGTGGGAGGGGGGAGAGAGAGAGAGAGAGAGAGCGAGAGAGATTGAGGAGATAGGAGAGAGAACAATGCCATGAAGCAAATGTGCCCTTGTAGTTCTTAATGGCCTATTTCAAAATAAGAACATATAATTAGGATTACTCCTTCTGCAGATGTGTAGGGTTCTTTCTCCTTCTACCTTGTCTCCTTTGACCACTAGACGTGATAGAAGTGACACTGATGATTTCAGGCCCAACTCTTAAGAGACTGGCAGTCTCCGTGTCTTGTCTCTTGGAAATTTGTTGAGAATACAGCCATCAAGCTGTGAGATGGCCCTCACAGCCCTGAGGAGGACTGAACCCTGTCCAGCTTCAGCTGAATTTCCTACTGGTGCTCACTTGCCCGCCACATGTGTGCTTCATTTTGGAAGTGGATCTTCCAGCCCCAGCAGAGCAGCCCCTGCTGTGTCTGCTGCCCAAATTACAGATTTGCGTGCAGAGTAAAGGTAGGGTCATTGAAACTACTATATTTTAGGGTGATTTGTTGTGCAGCACTAGGGAAGCACAGCAGAGACCTCTGTGAGCGCTGCCATTCTCGTGAGTTACTGACAGGAACCAGGCAGAGTTATGAGTAGCAGCGCTATGTATTTGTTCCTGAGTTTAGGCTATTAAGGAAAGAAAGCTCACAATTTGTGAAAGTTTCAGTCCATTATCATCTGGCTCCAAGGCAGGGAGGCACATGGCAGAGGGCAGTTAATGGCGGGAGAATATACGAAAAGCAAAGGAAAGCAAAAGGGAGGTAGCAAGGCTCTTTTCCTCCTTTACAGTGTATGTAGGCTGTGTGGGGTGAGTGTGACACTCAAACTCCCAGTCCCAGCACTAGACAGCAAACCAATCATCAGCTAGATTCAGTTGCCTCCGAAAAGCTTGGCCCTCATGACCATATGAGGCTTTGGGGGGACATCCAGACACAAGCCATAGCACTCTCTACCTAGTAAACTAGAATATTCCTCTAAAGTTTTATTATGGAAAGATTTAAATATTTGGATTTAAATCACTGGAAAGTTAGAATAATATTAGAATGAATGACAGTATATGCAACACAAGGATTGCAATATTTTGCCCTTTGTTGAAAATACTTTCACATTTTATTCCCAAATGCTTATCTTTCCCTTTAGTTTTTTTTGGTTTGCTGGCCAGCTCAGCCCACCCTGCGGGCAGGGCTAGCATGGCTTGTGATACCGGAGATTGAACTACAGTCCCTGCGCTTGCCTAAGCTTGCCTAAGCAGGCACTTTGGATCACTGAGCTATCTTGCTGGCCCCAGGATTTTCATCTATAGAAACACAGTATTAATATTTATTATATACATATCAATTTATCAACACCTGGTGTATGTTCAGATTTTCTCAGTTACATAAAAATATATTGCTGTATTTTTCTGATCAGGATGCATATCAATTATATTTCTCTCACCAGGATTTAAAAAATCAACTGTTTGAAGAGGCAGGTTGTCACTTCCATATTGCATAGTCCAATATAACTGATTACTATGACATTTTTGTTTCTGGATTTCTTATATGTTAGAAGTTTTGTCTGAACACTTAATTTGATTGAGGTGAAATATTTGGGGAAAGAAAGTTCTCTGGGTGATACTTTCTGTCCCGTCATGCTGTCTCACGTTCTCAGAATGCTACGTTCGTCCACTTGGTGGCTGACTGCAGTCTGTCTTTTCTGGTAAGTGAATCATGGAGTGCTGCTGGGCACCAGGTTGCATTCAGAAAGCGAGTGGAACAGAAGTTCTGTAACTTTAGTGAGCTCTCCTAAATCAATGTTTCTCTAAGTTTGCAAAATGGCAGCTTTTCCTATTTTAGTAATCCATCTATCCTGTTGGCTGGTGTTATTCTGTAGAGAATGATTTTCAGAGTCAGAAGTTGATGTCATAGTTGCTTCAGAGGCAACATATAAATTATTTACTTCTCTTTCTCTCCCTTGACCAGCTTACAGACATGTTGTCTTTTATCTATTGTTTTCACAGTCAGCTACACTCCTTACTCGTGGTTTGGGTAGCCCTGGGTATGGCCCGTGAGTACCCTTTCCAGCAGCTTTCCTTCCCTTGTCTGCAGCATCCTTTATTTGTCTTTGACATGCAGAAGCTCTTTAAGAAGAGTTGATCCCATTTGTTGATTCTTTCAAGAGCTTCCGTGCGAATATATATTTGTTCATGAACTCTTTACCTACCCCTATGTCTTCAAGAGTTCCTCTTACTTTCTCTTCCAGGAGATTGAGTGTTTCTGTTTTAACGTTTAGATCTTTAATCCATTTTGACTTTAACTTAGTGCATGGTGATAGAGCTGGGTCAAGTTTTAGTTTTCGGCATATAGAAAGCCATGTTTTCCAGCACCATTTGTTAAAGAGGCTATCTTTCTTCCCAGTGAGCTTGTGTAGCCCCTTTGTCGAAGATAAGATGGCTGAGTGTTTTTGTAGATGCCTCTGCATATTCTAATCTATTCCACTGATCCTCAGGTCTATTTTGTAGCCAATACCATGTTGATTTTATCACAGTGGCTTTGTAGTATAATTTCAAATCAGGAATTGTGATGCTTCCTGCCTTGTCTTTATTGGCCAAGATTGCCTTTGCTATTCTAGGTCGTTTGTGGTTCCAAATAAATTTTAGGATTGATTTCTCTATATCTGGGAGGTATGTTGGTGGCAGTTTGATAGGGATTGCATTAAATCTGTACAGCAATTTTGGGAGTATGGCCGTCTTCACGATGTTGGATCTTCCTATCCAGGAGCATGGAATATCTTTCCATTTTCTGAAATCCTCCATAATCTCTTTTCTTAGGGTGTTGTAATTTTCCATGAAAAGATCTTTGACTTCCTTGGTTAAGTGAATCCCAAGGTATTTCATTTTCCGCGGTGTTATTGTGAAAGGTATTGGTTCTATAGTTTCCCTTTCAGTGTATTTGTTATCTGTATAGAGGAATGCTATTGACTTCTGCATATTGATTTTGTATCCTGCTATGCTACTGAATTTCCCTATCAGTTCTAGTAGTTTCTTGGTGGAATTTTTGGGGTCTTCCAAGTAAAGTATCATGTCATCTGCAAATAGTGATAATTTAACTTCTTCTTTTCCTATTCTTATTCCCTTTATTTCTCCCTCT
>PVKA01004951.1:0-94512 GCA_004027165.1 Ctenomys sociabilis | reverse complement strand
ACAGCGGGATGTTTTGGTCATATTTAGGGTCCCAGGAATGGGAACAATGTCTGGAGATCCTTGTCCAGTGATTTAGCAGCTGCCTTCTGAGAAGCCCCTCCCCACGTGATACATGGTGGGGACTGCACAGGGCTTGGGCAAAGTTTGATCCCAGGTCTGCTGTATGAATCTGTATGCATCTGAACAAGGCTTTTAATGCCTGTAAGACAGTTACCTTCATGAAAAAAAGAATGAGAGGACAATAACATAGTCTACCTTTGATGAGTTAAAAATACATTGCAATTGCACTTATAATTCCCGACAGGGTGCTCTCGCTTGTGCTGGTGAGCAACTATGTGCTGACATCTTCCCTTTTATTAAACGGGGAATTGAACTCATGACATCACGCTTGCCAGTTGGGCACCCTGCGGGTGAGCCATAAACCTGGCCCCTAGCATTTCTTTATATTTTATACCATTCAGTATAGATCTAACATAAAATAAAAGATTTTGAATTAACAGTTTTGGGTGTTAGTTTGTTTTAAATTTCCTTTAAAGATTTATTCCTCCCCTCGATTTGGAGCCATTTAGAATACAGTCACTGATGTCAAGCAGGTCTGATTTTTGGTCTGCTTTGCAATTGACACACCACACATACCAAGCTAGACATAAACACTGAAGCCACTGCTTGCTTCTGTGTATTTCCATGGACTTAATAAAAATACCCACAGTATTTTCTTTCAGTTCTTACTTGTCTTTCCTTATCTCTTAATAGACTTACATTTTTTAAAAATCAGATAAAACTTCACTTTATAAATTATCTTTCAGGTATTAATATATTTTATATACATATATATTCTTATTAATTTTTGAATAAAATCCCTCTGTCTTATCTTATAATGTATTAACTTAAATATGGGAGATACAGAATAATTATCTTTAAATATAGATGTATAATGATATTTAGTTTATGCATGAGAAGGTGACAATGGAGATAGCAAGGACAGCCACAAGGACAATGGTGAAGGTCATGGTGCCAGCTGATGTCACTGATGTTGAGATCCAGAAAACAAAGGACTTAAATTGGCATATTTAACCTTCTGTGCACTAAGATAATCCCATATCCTAAAGTTTAGAAATAGGGATTTAGAGATATTAAGAAATTTTCCCAAAATTCTTTGGAGTAGGCCCAGCTTTGATTCCAACTGAAGCTTTAATGTTCTAGAGCCAAGCAAGCTAAGCACAGCATGTTTAGTTTTGTTTTTTTTCAAATGCTAAGAAATCTGTTTTATAAGTTCGAACTAATACAGTCTGAGACCATGGCTTTTAACTTGATTAATAATAATCCACAACAACAACAAGTCCAGTATAGTTTGGATTTAGAGAAACTCTTCTTAGAACACATAAATGACCAGGCTTCACTGTTAATTCTCCTGCTTCATTTGCAGTGACAGCTTGCTGTGCTAGCTCTTTTTTCTTGCTGAATGCATAGTATATTTTGCTAAAAGTAGGATATGTCTGAGATATTCTTTTTTTTTTTTTTTTTTTTGTCTTTTTGAGACAGGGTCTCACTATGCAGTTCAGGCTGGCCTTAAGCTCACTTTGTAGCTCAGGCTGGTCTCGAACTCACAACAATCCTCCTGCCTCAGCCTCCCCAGTGCTGGGATTACAGGCATGCGCCACCATGCCTGGCTTGTCTGAGATATTCTTGAAGTATTTGCTGGGATAGAAAGGAGAGGGAATGAAAGGATAACGATAGAATTAAATTTTATTGTTATTGCATTTATAATATTTTATTTAATTTAAATATATTCTTGAAGTAGTAAAAGCAGCAAATTGGTACATACTAGTAGGATACCAGTAGTGTTTCTATACAAATACACAGTAGTTGGTATTTGTTTATTATTTATTTATTTATTTAATGTATTTAGTACAGGGTCTACAGGGTCTCACTACATAGATTGTACTCGTAGGGATTTTCTTGTTTTCAGCCTTCCAAGTGCTGGAATTACTTGAGGGCGCCGCCACGCCCAGTCTCAATCCCTCTCTCAGCTCACCCTGGGGGCAGGGCCGGCAGTGCACGCGCAGGGATCCAAGCCGGGATGCTGAGCTGGGCCTAAGCAGGTGCTCTAGTGTGCTAAACTGTCTGGCCCGCCCCAGTGGTTGGTATTTAAATCAGACTGAATATACTTACCTCCTCAAATGTCTATAGAGCGAAAACTTTGTATAGCTAAAGCCTTCTTGTAGCTTCAAATACGTATAACACATTTTGCTAACTAAGTCGCCCCCCTGGGCAGCTGCACCTCAGGACTTCCTGCTGTGTCTTCCTGTGTCTGAGTCCCCAGGTCACCAGGCACTTCCCCTTCCAGGGCATCAGGGGACCCAGACCTCTCCCTCCTCCATTTGCTCCAGCCCCACCCTGTACCACTGAGTCTGGCATCCCCATCAGAAACCCAGAACAGCAGACCCAGAGCTAATCCTGGACTACCTCTTCCAGAACGGTGAGATAAATAGACCTTTTCCACCTGCGACCGATTCTCTCAGGCACTTGGTGATAATGGTGCCAACCTGAATAATAATGGGGACAAGTGCCGTGAAGCTGGGCCTTTTATTCTTTTTGGAGAACATTTGAAATCCTGTAGCAACAGACTCAAATCCATCCTCTCCAATTAAGTGGTCAATAATTAATCACAATTTGACAATTTAATTTTAACCTGTCTGACATCACTGGTTTTATTCTAAATGGCTCCAAACCGAGGAGAGGAATAAAACATGTCTATTGGATGCACAATGCCTAGAGTTACCAGTGAGTGGTAACTGTGTCTCTCCGTGGCCAGCAACACCCGCAGACTTTCTTCTGCTCCGCTTCTGTGTACACAGGCCACGTTTCACTGAGCGTCTGACCACTTTTGTCTTGGTTTTCTCATGGTTTTAACTGTTGGACCTGGTAACCGGTGTACTGAAAGGTAAGCAAGATATGTAATGCTACAAAGCACAAAAATAAACAATAAAAAATATCCCTGGTGATCAGAAATGGGCTTTTATTTTTATTTACTTTAACAATTTTGTCTTGCTTGCAGTTGACATACCAATTGTACACAGCACAGGCGCAGGGCTGGGCCTCAATGCTCCAGTGAGTATCTTTTGCATAAATGAATACAGCATGCTTAGCATAGTCTTCACCCTGTATGTTTATTATTTGCTCTGGTAAGAACATTTAAAAATTATCTTAGAAATTTTGAAACTTTCAAGGCAATATCATTAACTTTAGTCATCCTGCTCTTCAACTCAGTGCCAGAATTCATTTCTTGTATTGAATTGCACCTCTGACCTGCTGGTCCACCTTTCCCAGTTACCTTCCTCCTCACCCTCTACCCTCCATTTGCTTGTACTGTGTTTTGACAACTGAGAGATTTAAGTGGATTAGGTGAGGAGATGTGCGTGAAGTGGCTCACAGCGAGCCTGGGGGAGGTCGGCTGCAGCGACTGCTCCTTCTTCTCATCTCTTGCCGATGTTTTGCCTTAGAGCAGAGAGAGCTCAAACATCAAGCAATTGGATTTGTCCAGTACCACCAAAACCTCACTGAGAATTAAACTAGAAACAAAATACATCATAATCTGAAACATTCTGGGAAACTTGTGCTATTTATTAACAGCAAGTTAGGTGTGTGGAACTCCCCAGGTTGCGAGACATCCTGTGAGCCTCACAGACCATAAAGTGCAGCTCTGTTGCTTCTGAGGGCTTCATAGTTGAGTTATAATTGAGACAAGAAACATGAATATTTTCAAATGATATCACCTAAGGACAGCACAAAGAGAAGTTTCCCAGGAAAATGGCCATAAGCATCTGTGAAGTCTTCACAAATGTGAACTTACTTCTAAAGCACTAGAAAAGCTGTAAATAGCAATCTAAATTCAGAGCCAATGCATGTAGGATACTATTTTAGAAACAACTCACAATACGTATTTCTAATCTTTTATTACTAAGAATGAGTTATTGATACTGTATTTGATTCAGTTCTAAACAGTTTAACAAACACTTTTTGAAAAACCAAGTAGGTGAATAGGCACAAGTGCTTTCAGAAATGCAAATAAATGGAAAACACACCCTTTCTCTTCTAGGTGAAAGGTTAGAATGAGAGGCGAACATGAGCAGCAACACACACAGCCATGAAGACACACAAGTGTGCGCTTACATAGACTTAAATGTGCTTTGAAATTATATTATGTAAAAAACTCAATTCTCTTTCCTGGGCATTGAAAAGGCTGTATTTATTAGGAAATTTTTATTAATGGACATTCAAGTCACAAGAAACCTTTTTAACAAAGAAAAAAAGCCAGCATATGTTCAAAACCTAGGGAAAATGTCAGTATATCAAAACACTGAACCAGACAGGCCAGAGCTCAAAGTTGTCAGCATCCAGCCATTCATTAGAAGTAACTTTCCAGAGAATTACCCTGATGAGTGAACCAAAAGAGGAGTCTCCAATTGTCCCATCCAGTGGGTCAGTCAACACAGGTCACCTAGGGGAGGAGAGGGGACTGACGAAGACAAAGAACAGATGCACGAGAAATGGAGACAAGACAGGATTCTGATCAAGTCTCGTTTATTCAAGGAAGCGATACAGCTTATATAGCAGAGGGAAGGGAAGTCAACATCACTAATGACGTAAGTATATTAGGGTAATGCTATAGGCTAACAATACTCAGGTGACCAACTAAAGGAGCACGTGACAGGAAGTCTAACCAAAGGAACACGAGGCAGGAAGTCATGATGCAGCAATTCTACAGGAAGTGTAACTTATATCCATAAAAGGAATAGAAACGAAGGCTTCCGGACTACGGTGCCCTCCACATCCAATCATGTGACAAAGGAAGGCTGAACGTGATGCCTGCTTACAGGCCAGCTGGGACCCTGTCCAGTTGTTCTGGGCTAACTGTTCAACCTTCCTTACATGTGTGCTAGTGCAAGAAAGACACTTGATGTTTTTGCTTCTAAAATTACTGCCACTTCTCAATAGCCTATGTGTACGCGTATGTACGTATCTTTACCGAGTTGTGTTTTCTGTAAAAACATTCACACAGAGTTACAAATGGAAATGAGAAAAGAATTAAGGGGCTTAGAAATTCTGCTTTCTCTCAGAATCCCAGTGAATCACCCAATGTCTCGTGGGATGGACGCTAAGGCAACTTGTCTATACAGCTGCCTGGAGACCCTTAGTGGGAAGCCATACAGATAAAAAGCGAAAGCTGCTGCGAGGGCATTCATTCATTGGCTCTTGTATCCATGAGAGGGAGCTGGTTCAGCCTGCCTTTAATTTCTGGGAAGCTGGCCTTTTACTTTTCTTTTTCTTTTTTGCTCCAGATGACTATTATTAGTAGTATTATTAGTTGTTGTATCAAAAATCAAACTCACTACTTCTCGCTTGCCAGGCAGGCACTGTGCTGCTGAGCCATCTCCCCAGCCCAATCCTTAGAATCAAATGCCAGAAAAGCTTCTTGTCTTCAGATACTCAATGCTTGATGACTGGACAGGCATAGAAATCTTTAGAGATTTTCTTCAGCAACTAAAATAGCCCTCAAGTCTTTCTTCAGCGTCTCCTGGGAGTAGGGATGTTTCTGGCCAATCACATCTCTAACTTTAAATGTTATAAAATATGATTAAATATCTACTGTCTTAGTTACTTTCCTGAGTAAATTTACCTGGCCAGATCGAGCCAGAGGCTAGGTTTTTCTTTCATTATCCAAAAAGATAAGATGTCTTTAAGAAATCTTATTTGAAGTAGATGCATTTTCCTGAATGCCTGGAGGTCAGGAAAATATTCTGTTTTAGCAGCTTAGCTTGCTCTGTGAGAAGTCCTTTCCTCGGACATGAATGACTGGTCAGCGGAAATTGGCCCCACATCAACGCAGTAGGGGACGTTTCTCTCAGCAGTGCAGCAGCAAGATGTGTCTGAGAAATCAGTCAGTGCTTGGGACAAGTTTAAAAAACCCTTACCCATGGCAACTGAAAGAGAATAGAAACCCATCCTGTAACAAGACGTTCTCGGGTATGTATTTCCGACCTTCTGCACTACCCAGTTATGTAACTTCCTTGAGAATAATCAGTTAGAATTAATGCTATGACTCACTAATACACTGAAAATTCTCATTACAGTTCCTTTA
The DNA here is from genome assembly GCA_004027165.1 of Ctenomys sociabilis. Lineage (NCBI taxonomy): Eukaryota > Metazoa > Chordata > Mammalia > Rodentia > Ctenomyidae > Ctenomys > Ctenomys sociabilis. The sequence goes on along the minus strand of PVKA01004951.1, from coordinate 88,370 downwards.
AAGACTTTATTCAAGTTTCACAGAGCACCAGAAGTTCAATATAAACATAAACGATGACTATAGTTCTGAAGCTTTTTTCTCCTACGCATGTCAACTCTTGCCAAAATGACTGGCTCATTATTTCAAGGTTTCTCATGATAACTAAAAAAATTTAACTCCATATGTTTTTCAAGGATATTTCTCATGACGTTAGGAAAAATTTGTGCAAACTGATCTGCTTCTTACTAAAACTCCCGTGTACTTAGATTAGAGCTAATAGAGTATACTTAGCAGAATGCTTCATAAAAATTTTCAGTAGAAAACACACACAGATACTAAGAGGCACATCATAACTTCAGAGGCATTCGGTCCTGTGCAGCAGCAGATCCCACGGCACCGCTTTCACTCCTGAGCTCTGACTTTCCGCTAGGTGTAGCACCTAGTACCTTGGAAGGACCAACTAGTGAGGAACCGCCTCATCTTAAGGCCATCTTCCCACAAGTGCACCTTCCTTGCACTACTCTTGAATTTTAGTCCTCATCCTGAGGATCTGATGACAATCAGATCCACCATGGGAGATAAAATAATTCAGTACCCTTAATGGGTACCGCTGAATGATTACTGTTTTGGGTGGGAATGGCAGATGGGACCTGGCCTTGAACCAAAGCGGCCAGGGGCAGGGAGTACTGAACCATGTGCCCGCACTCCCATACCGAGGACAGGGAGCTAGCTCCATAAGGAGGCACGGGTGCATGGGGACATGTGGGGACCTGTGTGTGTGTGTGTGTGTGTGTGTGTGTGTGTGTGTGTGTGCGCGCATGCATGTGCACTGAACAAAGGGAGCATGGTTGAGTTCAGAGTGGAGACAGGACTTTCATGGAAGGTTTTATGCTACCTTAAAACAAATCTTTTGAGATAACTTGTGTATGTTTCAGGAGGAATACATTGAGAAATTATTCTTATACATGTCTTCAAGTTATGATTATTACTGTGACTTAGTAGACAAGAACCTGAATATCATTGGAACACAAGTCTCCTGAAAATATGGCCAAATTCTAAAGACAGTCTACATTCTAGAGTTGACGTAGTATATAGTCATGTCAAAATCAAGTTCATGAAGATAGAACAGTTTCTCAATTCACAAAGAGCAAATTTCCATTGGACGGATGCATTCCTACAGAAATAGATGTCACCAGAGACAACTTCCAGCCCTGTACTTATGGGGTTACATGTGTAATCATTAATTTCATAAGTAATATGGATATATCTTGCTGAAAACACTAGAAGATCAAAATGTATATGCTGCGACAAGCTTCATTTCATAAGTTTAAAAATGGAAAAAATATCTTGTTCAATTACAAATATACTCAAAAGTAAAATATAATTATAAACATTATGTTTTCTGAAATTTCTGTCAAAATTTACCTTTTCCATTGATGTACAAATAAGATGAAGAAGCTTGCATTCTGTAACAAATATTTTATTGTCTGAGTTTGACGTATTTTATTTTTAGCATTCCATTGTGTGCTTTCTTCTAAGGTGACAGAAATGTGTTGTGTCCATGCGCTGGAAGATTTATTCTGAGCAGAGGCTGCACTTCCCCCTAAAGAAACTGCAGAATGCTTTTGTTAGAGTTCTGCCAGCTTTCCCCATACAAATACTTCTTAAGTGGTTGCTTCCCTTTGATTGATTTCTGGATCCTGAACATATTTGGATCATGTTCTGTAACGCAGTAGAGGACTGGTCAACCTCTACAGGCTGCCAGGGCAGGAAGTTGATTCTGGTGACATTTATTTTCTGTAGGAGTCCATAGCTCTAACTGAAACTTTGCTCTCTGTGGATTGATACACTGTATGTATTCAAGCTTCATGAGCTGGGTTTTGACACGACTTTATGCCACATCAACTTTAGAATTAAGAATGTCTTTAAGTCATGACCATATTTTTGAGAGACTTGTGTTCCATTAACATTCAGGTTCTTATCTAGTAAATCACAGTAATAATCACACTTAGATTTGGGGCCTAATGTCATTTTAGAACACTAAATCAAACCACTTGTTATATTTCTTGATTTCCTCAAGGATAATATGACTTACTTAAACTAAACCTTGTAAGTCTTGTGTTCTCTTTAAGACATGGCTACTGACCACAAATTAAATGTTAAATTGTATTCATATGTTTGGCTTTGAGGTTGGAGGAAAAAATTCTTTTCACAAAACAGAAAATTTTAATTCCAGAGCCCTTGCTTTTCTAAAATGTGTGAGAATTATTATTTACTTAGCATTTGCCTAAGTGTTCTTTAAGAAGTGCTATCTAGCAAGTATTCTCTGATAATAGAAGTCCCGTGCACAAGTATGTCTGGGAAATACTGCACACTAAATTGTGCTCTTCAAATTTAAAAATTCACATGAGACTACTGAAGTCTGCCAGAGCCCTGGATGAGTGCAGCATGTTCAGTCTCATGTGGCCTTCTCGTTGCCCAGTGTAGGATGTACGCTTTGCTTATTGTGTGCTTACACCATAAGGAGTTGCTGCTCTGTGGGGCATGCACTGAGAGCATCTTCCGTGTGCCATAGATCATGGTGGCTCACTTAGCAGTGAGAAGGGACACAGTTCTGATTCCAACCATGAGTGGTGTCCTGGAAACAAAAATCTCAGACTTGCACCCATAGAAAACGCAGCCACAAGTGGACAGCCTGCAGGAGTAGCCTTGGACATGCTTCATGCATCATGGATGGGAACGCATGTGGCTTCGGAAGCCAGGTCTGCACTGCTTCAGGTCGGCCATGTCTCTGCTCCTTCTCCTTGCCTAGCTGCCTGACCCAGTTGTTCCACACTGAAATGGAAATGCTAAGTAGTTGCTTTTGTTAGCAAGCGAAAATATGGGCCAGAGTTGTAATTCGGCCCTGATTAATTTCATAGGAGGCTGACAATTGTAAAGGCAAAATCGAATACAACAAAAGGCTTCTTCACCTTTCTGTCCTCCCTAATACATAATGAGGTTTCATTAAATCATTATAAATTACACAAAGAAAATTTTAAAATTAAACATGTTTCTAGTACTGAGGCAAGCAGAATTTTTAATCTTAGTGACAAATGAATCCTTCTTTGATTCACTGTGGACTCTAATTAAAGTTTGTTGAAAGCATTTTTTTTCTGTTGAAAGTATACACCACTTTTTATACCTGGTGGTTATACTTTTCTGCTGGATAATTAAGATCAAGATAAAGCAAGACCTATATAACTAAAAATGTAACTTTTTATCTGCCAAGGTCAGTCAAATCTCCTCCGAATTTACCCAGACACCATGTAGAGCAGCTTGTAGATCTTTTTTCAGTGTCAGCCATGTGAATGAGTCACCCCCATTGCTTGACCAGTTTGCTCTGAGAGTTTTTTTTTCTCTCCATGTGACTCTCCTTAGGCACACTCTACATCACTGATCACTTTCCTCTGTAGTCCCACAATCTTCTTGACCAGAAAATTTGGCACACCTCTGAGTTATAGGATTTCACAGTACAGGTTCACTTATGTCTTGAGTCCTCACTGACCTTGAAAGGCTAGGGCCAAAATATTGGCTGTTCTTGTAACCCTTCTTTTTCTCTGATTCTTGTCCTGCAAACTTTAGTTGTTAAGCATCCAGAAGAGAAGCTTAATGATCTTATTACCCTGTAACAAAGGCAGTTGAGCTTAGCATCACTATCTGAGAATCAAGCACCTGACACATAACATGGAACTGGTATTTTCCAACAACTGTGGATATTCTAAACTTTAAATCCCTAGGCAATATGAAAACAATTACACATTTTTTACACAGAAATTTAGAAATCAAACCATATATGACATTGTAGCATGATAGCCCTATGACTTTTTTTCTTGTCTCTCATTTTCTTTAATTTTTCTTTAAACAAACATTTACTTTAATGAGAGTATATTAATAATTGGTATGACATTAGAATCAGTATGCATTTAGAAAAACAAAATGATAAGTATTTCAAACATAGTTTTACTGTTACACATTGCTACCCTCAGTAGTAGTTGCTTAGTTCACAAATATCAGCATATAGAGTAGGTCACGGTGAGAATTCTACCCATTAACTGCTATTTTAAAAAAACCTGACAGAGATTCTTAGGACCATTACCCTAACCTTCTTGTCTATATAAATGTATGGTTTTGCCCCTGCCATGTTTCCTAACTTTTCTACTTTCTCTCTTCATTGTTTAATCCATATACCTTTCAGTTTTTGATTCTTCTTTTGAATTCTCACACTAGGGAGACAGTATGACATTTATACACATGGACCTGGATTGTTTCATTTATGAGTATATCTTCAAGTTGCATCGATGAGGTATAAAAAGTAATGCCATATTGATATACTGAGATGTAAAAGGCTCAAGTCAACAACTTCTAACAATTGCCAACTCTTCTGATAACCCACTACTATTATGGACTATTGGACTATACTGGGATATTTTGCTGAATTCAAGTACACTACAGTATTTGACCTGGCTTCAAGTATGAAAAAGTTTCTTTAAATACTTCTCCAAATACAGCTTCCTTAACAGCAATGGAACACCCATCTCTGACAAAACAAAACAGAAAAGGGGGCTATAAATGAAAGACCATTTTGCAGTAATATATATTACTAAAAGAAAGTAACTGTACATCTATCCAAGATATACAGTGTTCTCTTAGTTCAATGAGAAAAAAAGATTTGTACTAATATTGTTTAGACAAGAGGTCATGTCTGTATTTTGTACTGTGAATAACTACTATGAAGATAACAATATACAATGGATTAATTATTATAACTGTCCTACTAACCTGTTTTGAAACTGTCTTGTTGCTATTTCTTTCTGATTAAAATTAATAAAAAAATTTAAAAAAGAAACTACTACTTTGCTTTGAAAAATAGTGCTATTATTATAAATAGCTAACTTAGGCAAATAAAAACCATCATAAGTGGTCAGCGAGACCCTAGAGGGATCCATGCAGAAGAGAGCACATTATAGCTGGAGGTGAATCAGCTGAGATCAAGTCTCCGCATGGGTGGGGGGGCAATCTGAAAGCCTCCAAGGGAAAAGCAACGCTGTGCTCACCTGGCCCAGAGAAGTCTGGGTAGCCACTGCCACTCCAGGAGGTGGCCGGGTTCCCTAGTTCCTCTTTCTCTCTCAAAAGGCCTTCATCGTTCCATCACCCCTGCATGGCCTGCTTCCCCACTGGATCAGTGTTATCTAAGTGGCCCATAATATTATTGATCAGTCATAGTCTTATTCCACATTGTACCTGCCTCGTGATTTTGAGCCCACCTCATGATTTTGCTCTGTAAAACTTTCCCCGTGAAATGCAAGCTATGGTAACCCAATTTAGGTTCTCTCCTGTATCCTACATCTCTTTCTTGGTAAGAAAGGTATCTCCTACCCTTCGCCTCCTTCACTTCTTAGAATTCATTCCTCGGCACATCCAACACTGGTGGTTTGGGAGTTACACCTCTTCCCTCTGTCGTATCTACAGTGAGAATGAAATTTGCTAATGTACATTCAGCTTTATACAACAAAAGCCACAACACAGTCTACAGTGTTGTTATGTGCACTTGACACCACACAGATTTTCTTTCTATAAATTCCACAGCACTTGTTTCTGAGTAGCTTTGAAGCTCTATTGAAATGTGATTAGAATAAATATTTTTGTGTTTTCCCAGTAATAACAAAGTAACTCATTTAACTTGTGTGCTACTTTACTGTCTCATTTTAAAAATGTTTTTAGGCAATATGCAAAGGATAAGGTTAAAATCACACACACACACACACACACACACACACACCCCTATACCCAGAGATTGATGGTTAAGTATGGTTTGGGTAGCTGAGCACGGTGATGCATGCCTGTAATCCTAGCACTTGGGAGGGTGAGGCAGGAGAATAGCTGTGAGGCCAGCCTTGGCTACAAAGTGACCTCAAAGCCAGTGTGAACTGCATAGCAAGACCCTGTCTCAAGAAGATGAACAAACACACACAAAAGAATCGTGGGTTTCCAAAACTAATATTAGTTTACACAAAGATTTTGTTAAATTTTTAAAGTGTCCCTTGCAGAGGGAGTTAAACCCCATTGTGAGGGAGATGGGAGCCTGCTGCCTTCTCTTCTGTGAGAGGAGAGCTTCCCGCTTACTCGAGCAACACTCCCGTCCTGTCTCAGAGCTCTGCTTCCACAGGGTTTTCCTTGTCAGTGTGTATTTATCCTTCATCTCAACCACTGTTCTCACTCTCTGATTTTCAAAGGACGTGTGACAAAATTTTTGGTCATGAAAGGAAATAAGCAACAGATTTGATGATAAAAATAGATAATATGTCAACCATTGTTAGTTATTCTTATTTTGGACACGTGTAACATATGTATTGTTGTATGTTTGTTACTCTGCTTCTGTCTTTGTTCCTGATTTTTGTTCTTGCTTTTGTTTTTACTTTTCTAAATTAAATTAAATTAAATTTTAAAAATAAATGTAATAAAAAGAATTAGACTTTTTAATCCCTCCTATTCTAAATTAAAGACCTATGGACAGCAGTCTATAAAGCTAAAATAAAATTGAAAATGCTGCTAGGAATGAACCAAACTGTTAAAAGCAAAGATAGAGGGGATTCTGCCCCAGTGCTCTAACACTTTAAGAATGTCTTTTACCAGGAGCTGAACAATTTATCTGTAGTATCTACTATGAAATATTGAGTTTTGTGTAAACCTTTATATGTAGTTTAGCATGCAGTGTCTACTAACTAAACAAGGTAAATTAAAATTATTTTACAAAAAGAGAATCCTTTACTATGAGAAATTTGCACTTAAATAGGTGCACAGGAAATGCCCCAGTGTCTAAATATGCAGGGAATCATAAACAGAATGGCCACTTAATTGTTACTTCAGGTTAAAAAGAATAATTGTTGGACTGGGGAGATAGCTCAGCAGTCTAAAGTACTGCCTGGCAAGCACAAAGACCCAAGTTTGATCCCTGGCACCACAGTGTTGGCTCTAGAGACCCAGGCATGGTGTGCTGGCCACCAAAACTGGGCATTGTGGTGCCCACCTGTACCCTCATCACTGGAGAGGCAGATAGAAAAGTCACTACAAGCCTGAGCTGTAGCAAGATTGTGTCTCAAATAAATAAATAATAAATAAATAAATTTAAAGAACAATGTTTAATTGTTCTTGTCTCTTATTTATTTATTTGAGACACGATCTAACAATGTTAGATTACTCTATTATCTATTCACCACTATCGGGGCTTAAAAAGCAATCAATATTGGTAAGCAGTTGTATAACAACTATAATTTATAAGCTTCACTGTAACTTTGGTGGCTTACTAAGCATGCATAATTTGGCTAAAGCCTGCACAAAAGTTAAAAGTTTTGTCCCAGCAAAGATAACTCTCATCACAACCTTGTTTGAAATGAGTACAGCGAGCTTGTCAGTTATTCTCACCTGAGCTGATGAAATACAGTAGTAAGTGACCTGGGAAAGCCCCGCAGTGTTGAATGAGTCTTGCATACAAGATGTACTGCTGCTGCCGTGCATACTATTTCAAGTCTTTGTTTAAGAACTTAAGTTTTCTAGAAAATTTTTTGAAATAAACATGGTATCAAAAGTTTACATGTTTTTGGAAAAAAAGTTTGACTTAGGTCAACAAACATTAATATTTAAAAGAAGATTCAAATGTCATAGCTTAGCACACAAAACAATAGCTGGATAAACTTTTAAGCAGTTAGGTTGCTTTTCAAAAGCCATTGTGTCCCCGGCCTGCGGTGCCAGCTCCTCCCTGGGGGTGTACTGAGGCCGCGATTGAGCCCCGGGCTCAGTTACAGGTGTGTGAAGGCACACACCTGTAATCCTAGCTCTTGGGAGGCTGCACATAGGTGGATCGCTGTGAGTCTGTTCTATGCAGTGAGACCCCAAACACTCTGTAGAGAGTTCCCTAAAATAGAAAGAAAGAAAGAAAGAAAGAAAGAAAGAAAGAAAGAAAGAAAGAAAGAAAGAAGCCATTGTGCATTATAGACTATAATGTTGCCATCTAACAGCAGTGTAGGTTAATAGCACTCCATTTTAGCCCTAAAGTGCTGTGAAACAAGTTTGTCTTCTATCTAGCCAGCTGGTGCTGAAGCAAAAACTAGATATTTTATGGTGTTTCTTAATACACACTCTCCCTCTGCTTTTGAATGAGATGGGATGATTGATGTCAATTTTCTGAGAAAATAATCGCCATAACCACCAAGCTGTAGCATTTTAGAGTTGACAGAGTACTTAGAGATCATGTAACAACAATGAAACACCCTGATTTTTATAAAGAACGCAGACCAGGTAACAAGGCGCTCTGCCCGGCTCTTTCAGAGTCTCAAGCCCCAGGAGACCCCTGCCTGAAAAGGACGTGTGGACAGTGGCTTTTGCTGGGCTCAAGATGAGGAGCTGCAAGGTTTTCCTCTGTTAGAGTCATCATCCCTGTGTTCATGATCTCTTCTTATTTAAATTAAAAAAGATAAGGCTGGCGAGATAGCTCAGCAGCCTAAATTTCTGCCTGGCAAGGGCAAGATCCTGAGTTCAATCCCTGCTTCCAAAAATAAATAAAAATGAATTAAGAAAGATAGAGACTCTGGTCACATAAACATTGCTTTCAAAGCCTCAACAGTGTGTCAAGCACAGTACTTGCAGTATGAACACAAAGCATCATTCTGCACCAGTGAAATGCAAAGAAAAAACAGGATTGAACTCAGAACCCTGCGCTTGCCAGGCAAATGGTTATCCTACTGAGCTGTCTCCCCAGCCCCTGAAAAACTTTAAATGCACCACATAAAAAAGAAGATTGAAACTCCAAACTAGGAGTAGTTCTCTGAGAGAGGTATAGCGATGGTTGGGTGAGCCATGCTAGGGCTCTCCAAGAACCCAGCACTTGTATAATTCTCTTCTTCCACTTATCTCACCACTCAGCAGTAAGAAAAGCACAGAATGTCTTCCATCCCTCTACGTCTTGGTTTGAATCTAAGAGAAAAGTCCCTGAAATAGCTGTGCGTCCCCATTAATTCTAGCTCACCGCAGTCACGCAGTCTCTCAGCAGCCTCTTCCCTGATTATCCCCTGCACACCCATCGCCAGCCCTAGACCTCAAGCGTCTGTCTGGATGTGTTTCTCATCAGTCTCGTCTGAAGAATCTGATTCCCGAGCGCAAGGCGTTGCTCCTACTTCTCCTCACCCAGCCTGACAGCAGGGCTGGCAACGCCATCAGGGTCTTCCTGACTCCGTTTCACGCTGTTGCCCTAATAAGAAAAAGAACCATGTCGTTAGGTATGCAGGCCTCTAAGTGCTTCCCACCCAGCCTCTATCTGTCACTCAGTGCAGTCATCCCCAATGTGAATGGCTTCAAAGGTTCTATAGGAGAAGATCAGAAACTCAGAAAATAAATAAAAGGTGATAGATGCCAGATCTGTCAGTTGTGCAGCTGCGTCGGGCATCGAGATGCTTCTAAAGGGGCCAGGGAGGTGGCTCAGTAGAACAATCACTTGCCTGGCAAGTGCAAGGAAATGAGTTAAATTCCTGGTTCTGCAAAAACAACTATAAAAAGCTGCTTCTGTGACTCCCTGGCCTTCCTATGGCTCAGAGCTGTCCACGTTGCTCTCTTGGAGCACTTTGCTCCTACTTGTTCTTCCTCAGCTGGGTCAGCTCTCGCTGGACAGGAAAAGTGAGGGCACAGTTGCACTGTGCAAAGGAGGATTTTACATCCGACTCTCCCCAAACCCACAGTGAGTAGCCTGCTGCTGTGGGGGGCTCACACTCTCTGCAGCAGGGTGAAGGAGCCTTCTCTCTTTCTTCTCACTTGGGTGTTTCACGCCTCTGGGCTCTGCTCATCAGTTCTCCAGCATGGCGCGTGCATGCATGTGTGTGTGTGCTGCGTACAATTGGAAGCATTCAGCTTTGCCATGTCCCAAGGCCGCTTTCCCTCCATCTGCCACTCGCTGCGGCTGCTCCACTGAAGAGAAACTGCTTCCACCCGAGGCCTGTGCAGCGGGTGGGCTCCAACACACAGTTCAGTGTCATCGACTCCTTTGGCGTTTTGTAAATGTTTAAAGACAGAAAGCAGAGATCATAATCCAACAGATCCCGCATCCCCGAAGCCGTGCTGGACAGTTGTCAGTAGCGCCTCCTCCCGGCATACCTGCTTCTGGGGCCGAGCATCATCTTTGTGCTCCCCACCATCTCCCTTTTCCTCTGCTTCTTTTTAGTCTGCAGCTGATAGTTGTTCTTTCTATTTATTTAATGTTTTTATTTCTACCATTTCAGATTCTAGTTCATTTAGTTCTGTGTACCTAAGAGTATGGGTGGATTTTGCAAAATCATCTGATTTTTTCTTTTTTTTTTTTTGTAGTTCAACTTTAAATATTTTCTAAACCTCAGTTAAAATTTCTTTTCTAATGACACAGATATTTATTTTGTTTTCTAAATGTATGATATCAACTTTCCTCTAAAGTTTTATTTCTATTTTTATTTAGGTTTTTTTTTTTTTTTTTTTTTTTTTTTTTTTTTTTTTTTTTTTTTTTTTTTTTTTTTTTTTTTTTTTTTTTTTTTTTTTTTTTTTTTTTTTTTTTTTTTTTTTTTTTTTTTTTTTTTTTTTTTTTTTTTTTTTTTTTTTTTTTTTTTTTTTTTTTTTTGTATATTTTAGGGAAGGGTCTACAGGGTGTTCAGGGTCTCACTACTAGATCGGACTCCTAGTGATCTGCCTATTCACAGCCTCCCAAGAGCTGGGATTACAGGTGTGTACCACGATGTCCAGTGTCAATTGCCATCTCAGCATGCCCTGGGGGCAGGGCTGGCATGGTAGGCCTGGGGATCAAATCCCCTGAGCCTTCTTGCAGACACTTTAATCTGCTGAGCTATTTGGCTGGTCCTCCTCTGAAGTTTTTAATGTCCCATGATTGAGACATCAGGTTAATTTACTAATTATTTGCTATTTGTAACTTCCTTTTCCTGGCTTACTAAACATTTAATGAATGTTTCATGTGTACTTGAAAATCATCTTCGTTCTACATTTACTAATTTCAGAATTCTATGAATGTCTATTAGAGACAATGCTTGTTATTTGTGTACCATGATTTTTTCATATACTTAGAAAGTTTTGCCAGTTTGATTTTTTAGCTTCTATTTATTCTTGTAATTCTTTATCTATATTAAAAATTTATTGTTATCTATTCATAAGCGTTGGATTCATGAATATTGTGAAATAATTGTTATATTATTATATATTAGATTATTTTATTGCATCAAAATAATCTTGATACAATGCCAGTTTCAGTGCACATTAACATAATGAAACAATCTTTGTTATTATTTTACCATTAATAATTGTATACTATGCTTCAAATGCAGAAAGATACATTTATAAATGTTTAAAAATTAGTTGTCTGAAGCAAGAACTCTAATTTGTCGTGTTTGCTTATTTTTTTGGTATAAACACTGTCAACATGGCAAAATTCAAATAACTAACAAGAAGACACTGAGGCAACAATAAAATGAACAGCTACAGAGGTCAGAGCAACTATAGGCTGCCTTCAGCTTCTCCTTTCTCCATCATTGTATTGCATTATCCGAATTTTCTTTTCTTTCTTTTTCCCCCTCTTCTGGAATGGAAGTTACCCTTTTATTTTCTTGTTCCATGATTACTATGTGTCTTAGTAGCTCTTCTCTCACCTAACACCCAAAACAAAGGAAGAAAAGGTTTATTCAGCTCACAGTTAGCGGAGGTTTCAGTCCATACTCAGCTGGCTCCCAGGCAGAGTGGCACAAGGCAGAGAGCAGCTGTTCATGGCTGCAGCAAAGAGCAAGAGAGCAAGAGCAAATGAAAGCAACGCAGCAGCAAGGCTACAGGGAGCAGGTGTGTCTTTCTTGTGTTGCGTTTGGGCTATCCACTCTAGGCTGGGTATGATATTCACACCCATAACCCCAGCAGCACTCACACCCACAATCCCAGTGGATCATGGGTTAATCACCAACTCTAGAAGTCCACCCAGGAGGTTTCGTGGAGGACAACTAGACACAACCATGACATTATAGGACATTTCAAATGCACAGATCAACTTAACAGACTAAGCAGAATCTCCTTCTCCTTCTGAATGATCTTAAGAAATGTTAGATCATGTTAACTTTGGCCCTTTGCCTTCCTCACTTCCTTGTCACTACTGTTCGATATTTTAGTTTATGCTTTTAAGCCACTCCAAATATCATTGCTTTTATTATTTGAAAGTTATAGTTTCTGAGCCCTCTCTTAGACTGTCATTATCGCACATGCTGTAGCTGTCTTCAGACTTCTCCGGATCCTACCGACAGCCGGCAGGTGCCTCAGGGTCTCCTGCTGTGAGCATCCACCGATGGTGGTCCCTGCTCACCTCTGCACTCTGAACACGCCCTTCCTTCTGGGCATGGACTTTATTCCTAATATTATCTCTTTGTTCAAGTGAGACATAATTTAAATATAATGAAATGGACAGACTGCTGCATAAAGATTCACCAAGTACATGCATGCCTGTGTACACAACCCCATGAAGAGGTCGAGGTGCCACTTAATGCCAGAAGCAAACCCACAGAAATCACCCTGGAATTCACTCCTCCTTCAAGAAGAGGGTGGTGTTCAGGTCAGAAACCATGTCTCCAAGAGGAACAGAACATCAGTCTCAAGCTTTTGGAAGTGGGGGCTCAGCGGGGCCAGTGATGCCCGTCACGCGAGAGTGCTGCTGAGGGTCCAGCACCCAGAAGCTCCATCGCTTGGTGGCGTGGCTGGCTTTCGGAAGAAAACATGAGACTGCTGCAGTTGTAAAATCATGCTCACTTATGTGAATTGTCACTGTCAAATGAAACAAGTTCAAAAGCAGTTGCGGTGGCTACTTTTCTGTGACACCACAGTGCTTTCACTCATTAATCTGGTGGAAAATCAATTCTGGTTGCTTTGTTACCATGGCAGCAGAAGAGCATTCTCCTCTCTTTCTAGGGTGGAAAGTTCTTCCCTCCTGCTGCCTCCCTAGTTAGCGCTCTGCTAACTCCACTGAAGTCGTCAGTGATCGCTCAGATTCGCACTCTTGGGCTTGCTTTTCCTGAAGGCATACTCTTCATGAGTAGGTAAGATTTTGCCTTCAGTATTGACTAGTAAGATAAGGTCCTCCTTTTTTCTCTGAGCTGTTGGTTGACTACTATTTCTGCACAGTAGCTCCAATATGAAGCACTCTATTTTTTTTCTGGAAAATAGACATTAATCACCTGTGAAAAACCTAATTAAGAATTAGTCTGACACTGTGTAGGCATCCTGAAACTTTCCAGGCTTGCCAAAGAAGGGAAATTGAAGGCCTCCTGGAGTCTACTTTACACAACCTGATGGATTTCCTTTTTTTTTCTGAGAATCATTTCATAAGGTTGCTAATTCTCACCTAGCACAGTTTAAAAAGCACTCATGGGAGGTTTTTAAGCCTTAGCTACCAGGAAAAGGGTAAAGGCAAAGTAGTCCCAGTAAGAGCTGGACAAGGACCAGCTTTCATCTTATCTTGTAGGATATCCCACATTGTCCCATGACTGAACGTCACTGTGGTATCTAGAATTCACCAGATGGGATAATGTTTGATACACTGTTGGCTTGAGAACTGAGACATTTAGAAGCTTAGCTAAGGGACTCTGAGGGTTCTTACTTTATGAACATCCTCAGCCTGGGTGAGAGGCAGGCATGGAGACAAAGGGAGTGTTACACTCACCCTGGGAAAGGGAGGGTGCTCACAGTGTGAGGGAAGAAAGGGGACTCGCTTTGCCCTTCTGCTCTTGCTGTCTTTGCTGCCTTCTGCCACCTTGATCTCTGGTAGGAAAGATATTTGCAAGGCTAGCATTCACCACTGAAAATTCTACACTGAAAGCTGTATGTTAATATGGGTAACAGAAATTGTTTTGAAATTTCAGAAAGATTCCCCAAATCTTTAAATTATAAATAATAATATTCTATGGATACTGAATTCACAAACCATCACCAAGATATGTATGCATATAGACATGCATACATAAGCAGTGCTTCATAACTGACAATTATAAATTATTCCTTATTTTATTGTTCAAAATTCTTTTGCTCCTGCGCTATGCCTCTCTGCCTTGAAGCCAGCTAAGTACGGACTGACACCTCCACAAACTGTGAGCTAAATAACCCTTTTCTTCCTTAATTTTTTGGCATTGGGTATTTTGTCTCTGCGATGAAAGAAAGATAGCTAAGACAGATGGCTTTCAAAATTTCACAAGTCTATGAGTGTGAAAAAAACTGTAATACTGGAGAGAGATAACACTAAAAAGAAATGTTTTCTTTACCCAATTAGAGCTAATTTGTGATAAAACAAATGAATAAATAATTAGGTGTGCAACAAAAATTGGAGAACAAGCTCTTTATACCACCAATCTAAAATCCTGATTTATTTTAATAACTTCCTGATTTCTCTCAGAATTCAGTAAGTGATTATTGGTGAGCAGGCAGCTTGCTTGGAATTGTCACTCGGATTACTGCCATGGGGCCAGTGCGCTGGCCTATTGGTGCAGGCTACAGCAACATGCCAAGGGCAGGGTAGTCGAGGGATGATGCTTCACAGGAGGCTGAGGAGAGGTCCAGAAGAAAGGTGTCACCTCAAGAAGCGCCAACATCAGCATGAAGTAGGAATAGGATTCTGGGTCAAGAAGTGTGGCCGTGGCAATTGGTCACTACTACAGTTGTATTGTGATGTATAATCTAATAGTGAGGAATTATAAGCCAGAGATGACGATGCAGTTGGAGGTGAGATTAACTGCAAAGACAGAAGAAAGAACATGGCGAGATTTGTCACCTTCTTTGTCTATTGGCCAACAGGAAGTCAGCAAGACTGAAACAACTACAAGGCCTTGAGGATAGATTTCTCTCCCTTTGCAATTCTGTTTGGGGTTGACTCCAAGAAGTGTAAACATTGTCAGGAAATTGTTTTCCAGCATCAAAGGCAATGAGAAAAGATGAATATGTGAAACTTAGCTAGCAAATATGATGGTGAATGATCCCATATATCAAAGATAATTAGGCAAAGGAAAGACCGGCCTAGAGCATTTTCAGAGGAACCAGAGATAACTAAGTGCTTTGGGGAAATACAAACACAGCCATTTCCATTTTGGAGGCATAGTGGGCAAAGCTTGAAGCAAAACTCAAGGTACAGTAACCTCAATAAGCCGTTACATAAGACATCAGTTACAGGTAATCTGAAGTTCAGGATTTCTTTTTAATTTTTTTCTTTTATGAAAAAATAAAATTTCATAACAAAATAAGAGACAGACACTATACACTAGTGTAATTGTCTATGTATAGTGTAATTATACACTATGCATAATTGTCTTCAAAGTAGTTCAAATAGAAGATACTGATAAAAAAATGTCTCTCATAAAGAAGAAACAGATTAGAATAAACCTTTCTTTTTAGTGAACTAAGATCCAGCTTTCCGTGTCGTTTCCTCTAGATACCGTGTGAGCCCCCAAGACCTGTGGCGCTTGCACTGCAGTGAGCCCTTCGTTATGAAAGGTCTAGAAGGTTCACTGACTCTAGGACACTGCCGGCTTCCCGTGACTGTTCTTAAGTAAAATCTTTAAAACACAATCTATGAAGTCATAATGGCTAGGATATTTATTTCTTATGCAACACATTTTAGTGATTAAACAACACAGTGCCACAAAACTGAGATCAGAAACGCTAGGGTGAACGAAGGTATCGCCTCAGGAAGTGGCAGCGTGAGACGCTATGGCCCTTACTGTGTTCAATTTTAAAAGCTGTCTTATTTACAAAGTGATGTAAAGCAATACTCTTTCTCTCTGTGCCACTGAAAGGTCCCTAAAGACACAAAAGATAAAACTATTATATGAAAAATTGACTGTTCGCCTGTAATTCTCTTTTAATAAAAACTATATAATGTTGAGCAGAAAAAAATGGGTTTTGCTTCTACCCCAGAGGAAATGTGCTGGATCCTAGGAGCAAAGTTATTAGAGGAAATGTTTAAGCCATTTTTCTACTCAGTAGAGTCTCCCTGGCTTCTCCCCTCTAAGTTGCTGCAGGGCTGGGGTGTGGAAAGCACGCTGCTTAAATGATAGAGCAAGGCAGTGAGTTCCCAGCATCTGCCCTCAGTATGACTACTTCAGTTTGTTTTACTAACCTACACAGATTTCAAGGGAATTTCATTATAAATTTACTTTTGCTTAAAGTATCCAAAATTATGTTAATTGCTTTTGTACTAGGAATAAATGTTAATGTCATCAGTAAGTTTAGTGGGATGCCTAAAAAGTCATTATGAGCCCTAAGGCTGCTATGTTTTCTTATAATATGATATGCCTTAATGTTAGATGCAGTTTGAAGGGTCTGTGTCAATGTTGGGGCATATTGCTTGCAAATGCCAAAGCTTTCTTGTTTAAAAACAACTGGATATGATGTAGGTATAATGATATGTTTTTAAGAAAAAAAAATGTAGTATATAGAATACACTCAAAATTCCAAACAAAAAATAGCATCTTCAGTTAAATTATACTTTAGTAGGCAACTAAAAATGACTCACTACTTGAAAAACCATCTCCTAAAGACAGGATATTACAAACGGCTTCACTGGGTGGTGCAGGGACAGAGCCCTGCGGTGTTGATAGCTCACCAGCGAAGAGATCAAGTCCCACATTCGTCCAGATGATCATGACGGGAATGAGAGCCTAATGCGCTTGCTCTGCTCAAAAAATACAACATGCAGCTTCATTGTTTTCTTTTTTTAAATTAAATGTTCTTCATAAATTCATACAATCAAGTTTCTTAGAAACAGAGAGGTGTTTTGTTTTGGTTTGTTTTCCTGTCTTTGGGTTACAGCCCTGACACTTATCTCTGTATTTATTATAAAATTGCGTGCAGACTTACTGGTGACACCATGGCAATTTTCATCATTAACTTGGAGAAACACAAGGAAGGACTCTTCTCCATTGGGGACATTCCTCTTTTAAATATGTCAACTTATTCATCCTCATGGAAACTGCTTGTACTGCAAAAACTAAATGAATTATTTTAAAGAATTGTAGAAATACAATTGATTGACAAATGACAGTGCAGAAAAGACTTTTTGATCAATAAGGAAATACAAATATAAGACTCACAGCTAGAGAGCACACTGATGGCAATGCATATTATATGAAAAATAGACTCCAAAAACTCCAGAACATGCTTGTTTTATTTCTCTAGTCACAGTACAGGAAGCCCTGAGAAAATAAAAGAATGGCATGGTGGTTTCCAAAAACATTTCAGGTAAAATAACTTTGAATATATTGTCAGAGAAGAGCTACCTGCTGTTCACTCCCTCTAACATCTTCACAGCTGATTAGAGAAAGGAAACATGGATATATCAGCACAAGCACGTGTCTAAACTCATCCTCTTTCTGTCTCTGTCTCTGTCTTTACCTCTGTCTCTGACTCTGTCTCTCTCTGTCCCTGTCTCTGTCTCTGTCTCTGTCCATATCTCTCTCTCTCTCTCTCTCTTTGACACACATACACACACAAACATCCTTTTTGCTCGGTTGTGTTCTGAATTTGGAGCATGTATTTCTCAAATACGAACAAAAAGACTAACATATACCCAGAGCTACGGGGAAGGAAAAGCTTCTTGGACACAGCCAGTGGCACAAGCATACTGATCGTCTGCTACACCATTTATTTCTTCACTGTTTGCCCCTGGGATGCTTTGAGGTCACTTCCTGTGGAGCCCTCCCCAGTGCAGATGTTGCCAGTATGGCAGTGCCAAGAGTGCTATGGGTGGTAGACCGTGACTGGGCAATGAAGTTCTCCCCTCAGACATTAGATGAGGCTCTCCCTTCTCAGAGGATCCAGGGCAGCCTTTAGCTGCTTGGTCTCTTCCCCTCAGCCTTTTGATTGTAACAGCACAGCAGCAAAGGGTCTCACCAGGTATCACACAGGGACTCTTCATCTTGAAATTCAGCTTCCAGGGAAGTGAAGGGGGAGAGAAAGAATAATAATAAAAACTAAAACATCCTTTGTTACAGTAACACATGATGGCCTAGGATGTCAACACCACAGCAATCTGCATGGGATTTGTCATGCAGGTTCATGATTTTTCTCCATAGACATTTACCTTTCCACAGTAACACAAGTGCCTAAATGGCATAGTTAGCAATCTAAGATAAGAGGACAAGGAAGAGGGAAAGCCTTTCCTTTCATGAAACCTGCATTCCATAGCACCAACGAGGGTAATAAATGGGTACATAGGCAGTCAACTACGGAAATAGTTAAGGTCTAGAGGACAAGCAGGGCTCCAGTACAAAGTGGGATGCTGAAGTGTTCACTCAGAGAGGTCACACAGAAGTGCTTCCAACTGGTGGCCTAAGAGAAGAAGCCTGAGGCAAATGAAGGAAGGAACCATAGTATCACAGAACAGGGTGAGAGAGAAGGCAAACATCAGAAGAGAACAGAAATTATGGTTCTGCTGGCTTGGAGATAATCTTGAAGTGTTTAGGGACAGAGAAGAGGGCTCATGCGAAGAACATTGTCCAAGAGAGAACAGTGCCACAGAGCTCTCTGGTCACAGTGTCAGCTCCTATGGAGCTGTTCAGGCCATTGGGAACTTTGTAATCTACTTGAGCCAAGACTGCACCACTGGGAGATTTTCAGATCCATGCCAAGGCTGCTCGAGGACACTCCAGCTGCTATGTGGAGAATACAGTGAAGGGAGCAGTGGGTGAAAACAATACTACAGAGGAGATGCCCTCCCTAACCCAGGCTCACCTTCTCTCGGTACCTGTTCTATGCCTGGATGGCTGGTCTGACCATACCAGTAGCCTCCTGGACAGCTGGCTTCCAGAGGGCTCTGCCTGTGATGAACAAGCTCACAGAACTGAGATGACAGGGTCAAGAGGTTCAGGAGGGTCAGGCCTCTGCCTTCTCTCCCAGCTCCCAGGGGAGGTGCAGGCACTGACAGGCAGCCCTCTCATTCCAGAACAGCCCCTCATGGCTTCTTCAGCATGAGGACTGCATTGGGTTTTGTATTTATCACCTTCCTCGTGGTCCACTGATCCTCATGCTTCTTGCTCTTTTCTAATCCCTTCATTAATCAGTTGGACCAGGACTGAGGCTGTGGAGGCACTGAGAAGAAACTGTGCTCAGGTTGTGTTATTCAAGTTCAACCAAGAAATTTCATGAGAGACTGGACATTGGGGTTTTGTGAAAAGGCACAAGAAGGAGCATGGGTGACTCAGCAGAAGGAACTGAGCCCTGCAGAGCCTCACCTCTGTGGTGTGTGCTAGCCAGCTCCTCTCAGCTTCAGCAGACACCGGGAGGGCGACCTTGGGAAAAGGAAAGGCTGTTCTGGTGCATGGGTTTTCAGGGTCTGTCTGGTCCATGTGGCGGTCAGTGGATCACTTTGAGGTGTAGGAAGCGGTAGATCACAGTTTATGTATGTGGTGGAGCAAAGTCACTTCTCTGTGGCTTGAGAAGGACCAGCCCAGGGTCCTGCCATCCTGCTAGGGCACAATTCCAACGCCTGGAAGAGCGTCCACTGGCAGCTACCACTTCCCACCAGAACTAGGCCTCTAAAACACGGACCACTGGGGCAGACAGATTCAGCTACTGCGCTGTGAATGGAGCAAGTCGTGGCAGAAACTCAGAGAGCACACAGCGTAAAGGAAAAATAAGGCAAGCATTGCTGACTCATTGATCTCTTCGTGCTTTGTAATGATCTCTTAACTGCCCCCTGACTCTGCCAATCTAATACTGTGTTTAACATGAACCCCGGATTATTTATGTCAAATGTTTTATAATAAATGTTTGCTATAGAGTTTTAGATATTTAGTGAATGTTAGAGCATTCTGTGTACATGTACGTTGCATTTTCATATTTGTATTATAAATTCAAAGTGAATTTAAGCATTCTCCTAAAAATAAGGTGAATGCTTAAATTTTTTAAAAAATACATTATAGTGTCTATTACAAAATATCCCCTCTTGGGCTGGCCAGGATGAAAGTGCCTGCTTAGGCAGAGCACAGTGGCCAGGGTTGATCCCCAGAGTGCCGTGCCAGCTCCATCCCCGGGGTGTGCTAGACACTGGCTGAGACTGGGTGTGGTGGTGCGCTCAGGAGGCTAAAACAGGAGAGTCACTATGAGTCCGGTCTACATAGTGAGACCTACAGACCTTGTACTAAATACATTTTAAAAAAAGAAACAGAAAGGAAATTCCCTCTCTTCAAAACAGTCTTACACGTTTCTGAGGCCGTCCTTTGAGCATCTCTAGATGCACTGTCAGAGCTACCTGGACCCAAAACATTTACCCCTTGTGATCATTTTATCCTTGGGGGAGAAACACTTTTGGGGCCTCAGAGCTAGTGAGTAAAGGCAGTGAGAGCGGCCATGTGCCTCGCCAAGTCTGCCCGTCTGTTAGTCACCTTGGCAGGGGCATCCTGAATGTTTCCAAAGTTGCTCCCGAAAGTGACAAGAACAGTGGGATCAGTGTGTGTGGAGGGACTAGGGGGTTATTTTGAGGAGGATTAATGGTGACATGTGTGCTTATTACACCTCAGGCATGGAGAACACGTGTAGACGGTAAGTGGCTCTCTGTGCATGCACAGAGAACATGTCAGCATTTATGTGCAGATCCACATAGTGCATATGTGTCTATATACATGCAGTATATGTATCAATATAAAAATGCAGTGCTCAGAATAAAAAATGTAGTAATCTCCATGTGTAACAACACAATTGAGTGTGCACGGGCTGTGTGGCAACGTTTTCATAATATTGGAAAACTAATTTGCATCACCTCATTTTGTAAGTATTATTCTACCATATGATTTGACTATAATTTATTTTATTCATACTCTGTCATTGATGGATTTTTGGGTTGTCTATAGTTTGGGTTATTCTAAATAATGCTTGCACAAACATGTTTACTCATTTCTTATGGGTATCCTGTATGATTTTTCTCTTGAGTACAAAATTAGAAGTGGAGGGCCTGACCAGAGAGCTCATTGGACTGAAGTGCCTGCCTAGACAGCGTGTAGGGGTCAGGGCTCAATTCCCTGCATGCCGTGCCAGCCCCTCCAAGGGGGGCTGAGATAGCAATTGAGACTGGGGTGGTGTCGTGTGCCTGTAATCCCAGCACTTGGAAGGCTGAAAACAGGAGGATCTCTATGAGTCCAATCTGTGCAGTGAGACCCTGTAGACCCTGTACTAAGCACATAAACAAAAATAACCAGAACTAGAAGAGGAATTTCTGGATCTGAATACATGAATATGCTCAAATTTAATAAAGTGGTTTTCTAAACTGGTTATATCACTTTATCATGCAGCAGCAGAGTGAAATAAGTTGAGACATTCCAAGTACTCACCTACACCTGCTCTTATTGGACTTTTTAACTTCACAGCAAAGGATGGATGTGTTTGACCTTTCACTGTGATTCTGCTTTCCATTTCCCTGATACCTAACAATATTGTCAAGGTTCAATAAGAATGTTTATTTTCTAGACAAACTCTTATTTTGGAAAGTACTTCTTTGTATCTTTTACTCTGTGTGTCAATAGTTTAGAAGGACAAGAAACATGCAAGGGAAATTTTATGCAAACACTGATGTTTTTCCCATGCCTCTGGTGGCCCTGCTCTTTAAATCACACCTGCTTCATCATGGCCATTTAAGAGCTGTAGTTCTTCCACCCAGTTGCACCACCACTCCTAAGATGCACTTCCCAGCCGTGCCTAGTTGTGATGAGGACTTTTACTCCTCCAGGATTTTTAAAATTATTCTAATCTAGATTACTTCTAATCTATAAGCAATGAATGATTTTTATTCACATTTATTTTTCTAAAATTGTGGGCTTCAATTTAAATTGATTTTTTCTGATGAAAGAATTTTATCAGTGTTTAATTTCTTTCAGTTTTGGTGCCTTATATTTTAAAAGATAGTTCTACTGAATGAAACATGTTAAGTCAATAATGGTTTTGGTTGGCATGTTCAAAGCATCATATGGTTTCCTGGTTTCTATCTTATTTTACTTCACATATGTCAGTTCTTTGGTGAATTATTGCAGTTGAAGATATTCTTTTAAGCATGTTTACCACAGATATATCAAAGTTCATACTAGCAAGGTCAATATCTGGACTGTCAGAATTTATTTTGTTCTTTGTGCTGGTCTTTCTCTTTACTTCATCCCTTTACTTCTCTTATAATTTTCTACTTGAATGTCAGAAATGTGTGTAAAAGGAGCTGGTTACTTTGGCAGTCCCTTGGTGATTGATTGATTGATTTTGTATTTTACACAGGGGTCCATGGGGCATTCAAGGTCTCACTACTAGATCAGACTCGGAGTGATCTGCCTGTTTACAGCTTCCCAAGAGCTGGGATTACAAGCCACCACACCCAGTCTCAATTGCTGTCTCAGTGTGCCCCAGGGGTGGGGTCAACACAGACAGACTGGGGATCAAACCCCCATCTCCTGAGCCTGCTTGCAGCTTTGTCCCTTGTTGATTTTAATGAACTTTGATAATCCGACTAACTGTATGACATAAAAACCAATGATAAGAAGTCAATACAGATTGGTGAGAAATTTTATTTTTCTGGATAATTTGAAATCTTACTTTATGTATACAGAACAGTAATATTCTTTGTTCTTAACTTGGTAATCATAAATTATAACATAATAAAAATGTCAGGAGGATTTTTCATGTGCAAATGCATTCCATTATGTGTAATCCATGATTATTAAGATGTCCTTTACTTCCTTCTCTGATGACACTGTATATTCCCTTTGTTGACAACCACCTAGTACATGTCACTCAGCATTATCTTTATGAGTCTTAATTGTAATTAAAAAATAAAATTTAGGTAATAGAAACTAATGTATAACTTATATCTCAGCAATTTTATGGATTTATCAATTTGTGATTTCCAATTTCTTCTATGCCGGTATCTTCTGCATTTATTCTAGGTGGACTTGGGGCCTGACAATGCATTTTGTTCCTTTTCTTTGTCATTTTCTACAGCACTGTCTTCTGACCTTTGGTGTAGAGCTTAGATGCTAGATGTTTTTATTTACTGTCTTTCCTTTCATGAAATTTTCACTATTTTTGGACCTTTAATATTTAGATACAAAAATATTAGAAATGTCTTTTCATAGTCCTCAGAATCCTGGGCTCATTCTGTGCCTACTGGAGTCAATGAATCAGAAAATCAGACTTAAAATAGTCTTTCTCCTTTTGGCTAATGTCAGTCTTATGCTTGTCAGAAGGGAACTTGTTTTTTAGACCAGATTTCTAATGAAAAAAGGGCAGGATTGTCTTCATTGACAAATTCATTCTGTTAACATGAATGCCTCAGGAAATCATGTAGGAAATGGGAAAAGAGGGTGAAGAGATTGTCAACTGGCTTAGAGTTAAAACAAAAAGAGAGACAGAGAAGAAAAGACAAGAATAGAAAAAGGACATGTGAGAAACCCACACATTGATTAGAACACTGTGCCTTTAACCCCCAGTAGCATCTGCTGTCTGGAAGAACTCTGCCTTCAAAAGCTAAAGAAGAGCAGGTGAGCCGACCCGAGAGTGTTTCAAGGGGTGCAGACACTCCCAGAAGCCCAGAGGAGTGTTGTAGTCATCGTAATTCAAACACTCCAGGGGGATCTTTCTCCTTCTCTAACTGTCCCCAGCTCCACTGGTTGAAATCTTGGGTCAAAATCCTAATCACAGATCTGCAAAGAAATAAGCCTCCTCCAGAACTGAGAATTCAGCTTGTGGCAATGCATTTCAATTACCTCAGCTCCACAGCCAGAGGATGATTTTTCACCTAACATTTCACCAGTATTGCCAGGGGATGGCGGGGGAGAAGGGAGGGTAGAGAGAGTTTTTGATCCTTTATCACTAAAAAAAAAATACAGACAAAGAAAGATGAGAGCAACTCAACAACTGTAACCCCTTGTGAAGACGGAGGTCCTGGCTGCCAACCCAAATGTCCCTTGACAGTGCAGGAAATAAAGGAAAAGATTGGGGCCTCTGGGGTGTCCGTGCCCTGGAGCCTGAGGGTAACAGACCTGCAGTCCTTGAAGCCTGTCATAAAGGTTGCCTTTGAGAAAGGTCAGCTCATAGGACAGAAGAAGTGAGGTCTGAGACCCAAGCACGTCGGAGAGCACTTGGATGGGGCAGAATTACTGTTCTGGTATAGTGGATCCCTTGCTTTCTTGTGAGAAAAACACATAGTTCAAGCCAATGAGGACACTCCTCAGCACAGAATGTAGTTAAGATCAGGAACTGTGAAGTCAGAGAGTTCTGGATTTGAGACCAAGCTCTACCCTTGCAAGCTCAGTGATCTACATAAATCCAGCCCAAATATGCTAGATGAATTCTGAGCCTCAGTTCTTTTGCTGCAACGGATCACCCTATAGGAATGTTACATCAGTCAGAAATACATAGACAAAAGCCATCAGGGGTAAATCTAGAGACATTTTAAAGACATACCTCAAAAATCAGTTTGCTTTTTGGGCTTGGGATGAGTGGTCAGGCTGGCTCAGATGGAGGAGCACTCGTTCACCCCAGTGACTGCACTGGAGACTCCCTTTTGTTTCGTTCTCATGGGTGTAAGACCCAGGGCAGCAGATTTCAAAAGAATATTAGTATGAGTACAAAATATTAGTATAGTTCTGGGTAGAGAACACACAGATGTATTTGGTACGAGATGGTCTCTCTGAAGAGTAATTGTCACCTTCCACAAACATCTGTTGGCGCCTGGGATACTCATGAAATGCACTGACTGCTGAGGGCTCAATTATTTTCAAGGACAGACATTTAGTATTGAATTAACACCACACACACACACACACACACACACACACACACACACACACACTATTGCTATTAAATTATTCTGAGATACAAAAACACCAGTTTTTAGGGCCAACCAAATAGCTCAGTGGATTGAAGCACCTGCAGGCAGATGCAGGGCCTGGGCATTTGATCCCTGGCCCTGCAGTGCCAGGCCCTACCCCTGGGGCATGCTCAGACAGCAATTGAGAATGGGTGTGGTGGGGAGGCCTGGAATCCCAGATCTTGGGATTTAATCCCAGGCAATAAAGAGGCGGATCACTATGAGTCCGATCTAGTAGTGGGAACCTGAACACTAGTAGACTAGTAGTCCTCGTCAACCTCATTTCATTAAGAAGGAGGATACTGGTCCCTACACCTATAGACCTTCCCTAAAATTAAAAAAGAAATCCACCAATTTTTATTAATGGTACCATAAGTAAGATCTCTACAAGATTTGTTGACTTGTGAGAATGTTGTTCACTAAATTTCAAAATGTTCTCTTCACAAAGCCTAACAAAGTACAATCATTAATTGTAATTCTCTTTTTTAAAAACTAATTTTATTGAGAAACAAATAGTAATGAGACAGTTTCAAAACCAATTAAGGGGACAGTTTCAATAATTAGAACATCGCATATTGTTGTCTTAGTGGTTATTCATTATACAAGATGCAGACATGATATCCTGTCCACAAACAGTTAGAAAAAATATTTCTATCCATTGAATTAAGAGAATGTAGCTGTACATGTATCCAAACTCTTTTGAATATATAGATACAAAATGGTTGTTCTTTTGTGTCCTCTTTTTTGTTTAGTTTTGTCAGAGATGGTTATTCTATGGGCATTTAAATGTTGTAGGTGTGTGAATTCAGCAAAATATTCCAATATAGCCCAGTAGTCCATAATAGTAGTGGGTTTTCCATAAGATTGGCAATGTCAGAAGTTGTTGACTTGAGGCTTTAAGGATCAATAATTTAATTCTCTTAAGCATGCAGTTTGTACATATCCAGTGGGATATTGTAGTATTTTGGATCCTTTTAGCTAACAAGGATGCCTTTTCTGCATGTAGTTTCTGTAAGATTTGTACTTAATGAAGAGTAAATAGGTCACAATGAAATGAATGTTTGTATCTTGTTACAGATTTTACATTTTTGAAAACCTTTTCATTTTCTTTTTTTATTTTATTGAAGTGCAAATATCAATGAGACAGTTTTAAGACACCTTAACAAGACAAATTTGATAAATTAATACATTGTAAACTGTTTTCATAATGTTTTGGTATCATACAAGGTGCATACATGATATTATACTTACAGACATTATTATAGCAGATGTCTCTTATCAGTAAATTAAGAGTGTAGCTGTTTATGTATCTTATTTTTATACCTGAATTATATCAAAGATTCAATAATTAATACTTTCTACCTTGTTATTTTCCTAGTGGTTGTCCATAGTACTAGAAGCCAACATAATATCCTGTCCAAGCACCATTAGTGCAAATCTTGCCTCTCATAGAATTATGTAGAAGCACTGTGTATCTATCCCAACTGTACTTTCCATACACACACCTCATGATTCTTCCTTTCTATACCCCTTCCTTTGTCTAGACCTGTCAAAGATGGGCACTCCATTGTCATTCAACCAATTTAGGTGCCTGAACTCGAGGACACAATCCAACACAGTCTAGCATTCCACAATAGTGAGTTATCTGAAGAAGTTGTTGATTGTAGCCATTTACAGCTCATTATTATGGCCCCACATTGTATGCCTCATTTTTATACATTTTCTGCTGGATGGTTAAGACCTAGATAGAGCAAGACCTATATACCAAAACATGTAGTTTTTGTTTCTGATGAGGTCAGTGAAGTCCCCTCAGGGTTTATCTTGTAGTCATGTACCTTACTCTGTAGATCCTTTGTCTGTGTCATCCATGTGGCTAAGTCACAGCCAATGCTTGACCAGTTTGCTCTCTGTGAGACCTGAGAGAAGGTTTTCTCTCCATGTGACTTTCCCTAGGCACACATCATCAGTCTCTTTTCTCTGTAGCTCCATAATCTCCTTGATCAGAAAATCTGGGGCACAACTGAGTTTCATGATGTTGCAGTACAGGTTCACCTATGTCCTGAGTCTTCGCTGACCTTGAAAAGCTAGGGCCAAAATGTTGGCTGGCCTTGTGGCTCTTCTATTTCTCCAATTTTGATCTGTGAACTCAGGTTGTTAACCATGCAGAAGAAAAGCTGATTAGTATCCTGCAGCATATGCCATGCACTTTGCCCTAACTATCTGACTCAATTGTTTTTAGTTGTTGTTGCACATTTCCATTTGTATTTCTTCTTTTTGCTTCTTATACTAGGGAGACTATATGATATTTACACATGTGTATCTGGTTTATTTCACTTATGAGTATATGTTCAAGTGGCAACCTTTTCATTTTCTTCTCCTCTCTGGTTCTCTGTCTCAGTCTCTCCACCCCCTGACTACCTCTCTCTCACTCAATTCCTCTCTCTCTCTCTCTTTATTTTCCTCATTCTCTTTCTTCTGCTGTTTTGAGATATGTTTTGACCCTGGAGTCCAAGCTGGCTTCAAACATATGATCAATCCGTTTGCCCCAGGCTCCTGACTGCTGAGACTACAGCCTGGGACCCACCACTCCTGGCTTGATATTATTTTAACATAAAAACTTCCTATAGAAATACACAAATGCATAGGGACACATAGACACAAATGTAAGAAGTGTGCTAACATACTTGTATTCAAACATGTACTGAATACTTTAAAATAAAGAAGACATGAAAGAAAACTTAATAATAAGACTTAGTCTCAAGATAGAATTAATTACAGTTAAGTAGTTGTAATAAAGGAACTCCTTTTATAATAAATTAACCTTCAGAGAAAATTAAAAAGCATAATGCAAATGCTAGGTACTTAGGAAAATATAAAACACATTTGAAGGATAAAATCGAAGTCTCTGGGATGTTTAATATTGATTGTCTACCTCATTTCATTAAGAAGGAGGAAGCTGATAAAGAACAATTTTCTCTCTAAGAGGCATTTCAAGAAATTTTGGCCTGTACCAGTGCAAACTGAGGGGGAAGATCCACCCGGAACGTGAGTGGAACCATCCGGAGAATCTGAGCTCTTACATGTAAGGAACGTGCCAGGAGGAGGCCTGCTCTGTGGCACAGGCTCTGTCCTCTCTGCTTCCTGCTGCTGGGTGGTGCACAGCCTCACTCGCCACTGCCCTTCTGCCTTGATATTTCTGCCTGACCGCTGGCCAGAGAGCCAGAGAGCCAGCAGGCTGTGGACTGAGACCTCTCGAACCACAAGCGAGAAGAAAGCCTTCCTTGTTTGTTTCCTCGGTATTTGCAAAGTTGAAGCCATGTCATGCTGCCTCATTCTCCCACCTCTAGGAAGTGGTTTTCAAAAGCAACTCCCAGGAAAAGCTTCTGACTCAAAAATGCTGCACTGCACCTACACACTTCTTTGTTCTTCTGCTCAGAAGCACAGTGAAGGGTTTACCAAGCGGCGCAGAGCAGCAAACACGCCAGCAGTCCTTGAGAGAAGAGGAAGCGGAAGGTTCTCGTTTCTCCGCTTCCTCTTCCCTGAGACACTCAACCCAACAGACACAATGTAAAGCAGTAGGGGCTGGCTAGGATCATGATTGTTGGAGGTTTTAGTATGAGATTGGCCGGCTCCAAATTGGCATGTGAGCGGCTACTGTGAAGGAAAGACACGTGTCCCCTGGTCCTCAGGAAGACAAGTGTGAGCAAGCAGCCACCCAGGGAGATCTCACTCTCCGGAGCACAGTCTCAGCGAGGCCTCCTGTGACCGTGCCTATCAGCAAGAAGGCTGCGTGGCCCCAAGATCCAACCACTTTCCCAAAGCTCTGCCTTTGAGGACATGAGGCCTTCAGGGGACTCTCTGGAGTTAAACCATAATTAAAAAAAAGTAAATAATGGCCCACCACGGTGCCCTCATCTCCTAAGTGGCAGATGATACTTTCAATATGAGATTGAGAATATGGATTGTGAAATAGAAAGACTAATTTGAATTATCTCTAATCACAGGAAGCTGTAAAATAAGGTTTGCTGCCTTGGAAGGAGTATTAGAACATTTCTGGCTTTGAAGATGCTGGAAAGTGTGTCCTGTTTGAGCTAACAAGTGAGGACAGAGCTGAACAAACCAAGGAAACTTCCTTACTGTAGTCTGCCAAAAGGAATAGAATATGACAGCCACTGTTGAATTTCTATTATTTTCTTTAGTGAAATTCTGTATTATTTCCAATGTTTTTTTTTTTTTTTTCTTTGCTATTTTTTTTATTCTCTTTTAAAAAATAAAAAAGAAAGGCCGGCCTGAGAGTTCAGAGGACTAAACCACCCACTTAGGCAGAGCACTGTGGCCATGGTTCGATCCCCAGTGTGACATGCTGGCCCCACCCTGGGGTGCTCTTGTAAAGCCCAAATAATTTCTAAGAACATACATGAGGTTACACCGTCATCCTGTTCTGTATGCGTCGCCTTAGTACATCAACAAACCATGTCAGCTTGTACAGATTACTGCCTAATGTTATGTCTGCTTAGGGCCATACAGCTTAAATTATCCATGTTTTTTAAAACAAAGAGAACACAAAAACTTCAGACCTAGCTGGGAAAAACATTTAATCTCCAGCCTGGGAACATTCTTATAAAATAAGTCACTTTGACCCAGCCATTCTCGGGAAACAGCTAAAACCACAGAGTTAACTAATAGTTGCCCTATGGCCTACCCCTCTTAGTTTCTTTAAAAAGTCATATATTCTCAAACCCACTAATTATTTTAAAGGTCAACCTAAACTAACCAATGCCATTCGCTTCTGTAACCGCACTTACAAAACCCCTCCTCCCTTTGTCTTTGGGCTTAAAACCCAGCCCACAGTCAGCTCCGGGCTCTCCGTTCCTGTGCGTTCAGTGAGCCCCATGCATGCATGGAAAATAAAATCCCCTTGCTTTTACATGAGAGAACGTCTCTTGGAGTCTTTCTTCACGTGGTGGGCTTCTCAAACCTAACACTCCGAGACAGTGACCTGGTGGCATGCACCTGTCATCCCAGTGCTTGGGAGGCTGGAAACTGGAGAATCACTATGAGTCCAATCTATGTAGTCAGACCCTGTAGACCCTGTAGATCCTGTAGACCTTGTCCTAAATGCAGAATAAATAAATAAATAAGAGAAAGAAAGTATAATAAAAAGAAGGGAATAGTAGCCAGTCAATACCTGTCTGACTGTCATTTCATGAGACCTATGCTAAACCTCAGACCTGCAGACCTATAAAGCAATAAATTTGTGTTGTTCATGCTACTATGTTTACGTAATTTGTCAGAAATAATGGTAAATCAGTATCTTTATTTTTTTATACCAGGATTCAAACTTAGGACCTTGTGCTTTCCAGGCAGGCACTGTGCCACTGAGCTATATCCCTGAGCCAAAACAATATCAAATACAGAGGTTAATGAATCCATTTAAATAAAGCTGTAACTGATCTTTTGCAGTCCTAGAACAGTGGCCAAGGAGGAGGTTAAATTTAACCATTAAATAAATTGTTCTGATGTTGAAGTACACAAGGTCTGCAAATAACAGATGCAGACTATGTGGATGGAGATCATCAGAGGAGTTAACAAGGTAAGAGATGTCTCCAGAATGGAATGAGAGGCCTCCAATTAAAAGGCTTTTGAGCACCCAGCACAGTGAAGGAATAAAGACACGTTACCAGAAATACGTGACAAAATGAAGCTCGTGATGCCAGAGAATGCATGACCTTTGTGAAGTGGGAAATGAAAGGCTGTCAAGAATAAGTAGTAGAAAAAAACCAAGAGTAAGTAGTGGGCCCGGGAAGGTAGCTCAGTGGCATAAGCACCTTCCTGGCAAGCATGCAGTCCTGAGTTTGATCCCCAGTACCAAAACATAAAATAAAATAAAGAGAAAGAGCAAGTGCTGTCCTTTGTCCTTGAATGAGATTTGTCCTTCCAAGAATTCCCATGTCAGAGGTCCAGCCCGCAGCATCAGTGTGACATGGTGGAGCCTTAATGGCAGCGCCTGCTGGAAGGTCACTGGCACCTTTGGAACAGAGTAAGGGCTCTCCTTGGAGTGTGAGTTAGGTCTTCCCAAAAAGCATTGCTGTGGGGACCCGAGCCTGGCCTCTGAGCCCTCCTGGGTCCCTCAGTAGGAAGTGATCCCCTTCTCACTCCCTTTCACTATTCTGATGCCTCACATGACATGGCCCTCAGCAGAGCATCTGTGTGGCAGGTACCATTCCCTGGAACCTTCAGACCATGGGCTGCACCAGCCACTTCTGCCTGGCCTTGGTGTGGCCTGTCATAACCAAGCAATATCCAAAGCATTGCAGGGCAGTGGACCAATGCACTAAAAATCCTGGGAAAAATTACTTTAAATATGAAATTTATACCAGGACCAATTATCAAACACATGTAGAAACACAATAAATCTGAGTGAGTAGAAGCCTGACAAATCTTTTCATCTATATTTTCATGGAGCAGCATAAAAATGAGGTAAAGTCCAGGAAAGTAACATGAACCAAAAGGTACAGGTGGTCCTTGGACACCGTCCTGCAGAGCAGCAGCACCGGCAGCCCAGCCTCACCTGGAAGGAGGCCTCCAATGCGAGGCCCCGAGGGATGAGAGACTGTGGCCCAAAGCCCTCTGCATTTCGCAACCCAGTTGCTCTCCTGCAATCTGTCACTGCCTAATGCTTTAACAGGAACAGAGGCTTCCTCAGTCCTCCTAGCTTTCAATCCCTGCCATTTACTTTAAGCAGAGCATCCTAAGCTCTCCTGTTCACACGTTCAGCCGAAGGTGTTAGGCGTTTGCTCAGTGCACAGTGGTTTCCCATCCTGTAGTGAGCAGAAATCCATTTCATTGGCCCTAATCCTTAAGTGGTTTCTCTCCGCATGACACACATGCTCAGGCTCATTTCCACTTTTCCTTCTCACCTTATTCTCACCACAATGTCTTTCTTCCCTGATCATGCTGGCTATGTGTCCTCCTCACACCATGAGCCACCACACAATATTGAAACCTATGTTCATTTATTTCTGAATACTTTTCGGGACTCATCAGTGCATGAGCTCCACCAGGGCAGAGACTGTCTTTCAGGCTGCCCTTAAATTCCATCTTCAAGACCAATAATCGACACATATTAAAGGCCAAACAAGGCTTTGAAAATGTACAAATGTGTTCAAAATATGTAAACTATGAGTCAGGAGTATTCTTCATAGCAGAGCCTGGGGAGCTGAAGCAAGCACTCTGTTTTTCTAGTACGTAAAACTACACAGTGTGATAAAATGTGCTTGGTCAACTTGTACCTTCTGGGATCAGGTGCAAACAAAGTCTGCGTTACGCACATCATCAAACTTGACAGTGGGAAAGAGGTTCAGTCCCTGGGGGAGAAAGGGCTGACCAGGGAACAAGGCTAAGAATGCTGTGTGCTGTGTAAAGCTTAATTACTAACCAAAGAAGAGGAAGAAAGAAACAGGGGAAGAGGGAGAGGAAAGCAGGAGGAGAAGAAAAAAAATAAAACTGAAAATAGTGATGAAATTGAACTTAGAACAGGCAGGACAGGGAATATAGTGTTTAAGTAGAATAAGTCTTCTATCATTGAATAGTTGTTTTTGAGAAATGGAGATATTTTGTCTCTACAGTAGGTACTGGGATTAGTACGCATGATATGGAGCCCCGAAACGTTCTGTTTCCGAGATGTGATATTTTGTGTGGTATTTCTATGTGTGCCTCATAGTGTACGGTAAAACTGACCTTTGTGTGGGCAGCTCTGTGAAGTTCGGCACACGAATGACTGGTTGGCATGCTGGGGCTGTTCTGAACACGCGCAGCGGCTGCTGAGGGCAGCACACCCTCCGAGATGACAGCTTCAGGCCACAGTAGCATCCTGGTTCTTCATCAGGTGAGCGTGGGCCACATCCATGCACCACTGTGTAGCCCCAGCTCCTGTCATCAGGATGCCCTGTGGCTGTTCATGTTTATCCCATGCTCGCTAACACACACCAGACTCAATAGTCTCAGGGAGATTTCCGCAGTGGCCCTCATCTGCACCAGCCTCCCTCTCTGAAAAACTCCCTTCTATTTTCTTATCAAATTCTGTTCATTCTTTCAGGGTCAGTGTATGGCTTACCTTAATTGTGAGCTTCTCAAAGGACTCTAAATATACCGATGTTCCTTTTTGTTTCTCAGGCATATTCTACTGCCTTTCTTCTTATAGTTAAATCTTAATGGTTTTCTAATTATCTTGTAAGTCGCATTTTATCTACCTAAAATAAGTGGAAAACTGAAAGCTTTCCTTGGCTCACTGGACCAGGCTTGGCACAGATGTAGCTGCACAATGAGTCCAAACCACATTGCCCGAGTAGGACATTTATCTTTCCAGGTCATCCCTAAGCAAGACAGAAGCAAGGAACCCAGAAGATGATAAGGTTATGTGGTAGACAGTGCAGTGTTCTCAGGAGGACAAGATGTTGGGAGACCTGAGGTCTGGGGTTGGCAGGGAGAAATCCCAGTCAAGAAAGAGTCTGTTCAACACTAACTGACCTCACAAGGCTCTGGGAAGCACAGCAAGGTAGCGCGTGCTTTCTCCACGGGTGTGGTTCCAGCTGACTTCAGTAAGCATGGGCATTAGTAAAATCATCAGGAAACACCTAGGCTTTGTGACCTACCTTTCTGCTAATTTTTAGACAGGTAAGCTAGAGAGTAAAAAAGCCTCAAGAAATCGGGGGTGGGGGAAGCTTTCCCATAAGGGCCATGTGTTAGGACACAAAGTCAGAATAAGAATTAAGCATGGGAAAGGTAACAGAATCCCCCCAGAAGTCTCCTGCAAAGGGTCAACAACCCTAAGGCAACCCTAAGGCAACTCCTTAAGAAGAGGATGCACTGCTGCCACCATCTGCTGCAATTCAAGGGTTATCCCTGTTTGTTATTGAAGGCATTGGCACAATCTGGGCAGAATACAAAGCAAAGTGACTTCTACGGTAATTTGTGTGGCATCTGCAGTGCCTCACTATCCAGGAATTCTGTTTCTTCACATGGAGTAAGTTTTTCATGAGACCTGACCTATATGTGCCTGGCCTCATCTCGGAAGTGCATTCTATTTCCTCATATTCTTGCAGATTATTTGGCTGTTTTCCAAGGAAAATGCAAAGATTGGCTTCAAATGCTTCGCTCTCCTGCTTGCCTTGAATCAAGGGAGAAGAGGAGGGAGACTCAGTGGTAGAGTGAGAAGGGAGAAGTCTGAGTCTGTGCTGCAAAGAACTCTAGACCAGTGTGAGCAGAAAGCACAACAGATGGGCACCAGGCAGAGCAGCACACAGCAAAGGACAAGGCTGCGAGGGCACCAGAGTCATCTTTGAAAGGCGAGCACGTGAGTCTCCACTTGAATTGCGGAACTAGGGATAGAACTCAGGCCCTTGCGCTTGCCAGGGAAGCACTTATTCTATGAGCCATCTCCCGGCCTGCTTGAAGGAGGGCTCTGGGTGACTCTGTGTTCTCCTTGAGCATGGGATCATCCACATGCAGCAGAGTAGCATCACTGTGCGCTTGAAGTGATCCTCGTTATCACTTTCATCTTTCAACCTCAAAATGAAAGGGTAATTAAGTAGGAAGATCTCAGCTTCCATGCCCTGTAAACCACTGATGGCTTTCCACTGTATGTACTGCAATGCATAGATTCTAGCAAGCCAAAAAGAAACACTATGTCATTCTGAATAGAACCACGTTTTCTGCTATGCTTAGCATTCATTGAATACAAGTAGCTTTTATAGCTTTAAGAATTAACAAAATTGAATTTGGCAGCAAAACATACTACAGTTTTGAGTAAAGCCTGCATGTGTTTTCTATGTTGTGCAAGCTTGGTGTGGAACATTGGTGTTCACAGGGCACGCAGCTTTCAATGAGCGTGAGGATTTCCCAAGTGGGAATTAGGCCCCACCTCCAGGAGAACCGGGAAGTGTTTCATGCCTAAGGAGAAGGCATGTCCTGCCCCTCTCTATGGGGGTCCCAAGTGGCTGAATGTATAGGAATAAAGTAGGATTAACACAAAGCCGCTGCATTGTCCACCACAGCAACAGAGAGACCCATGGCAGCCCAGGAGTCCCCAGGGAACAGTGCTCCATTCCCTGCCCTGTGATCCCTAATTTATGTTTCTCCCAGTCCAGATAAGAGAGAAGCAAGGCCCCAAAGGGAAGGTGGTGGGGGCAGCAGAAGTGAGGGAGGGCGGCTCCCAGGCAGAATTATCAGGCTCCCAATCCCAGCGTGCAAGCTCCAGTATGTCCTAGAGGAGCCCAACCTGCCCAGGCTTTCAAAAGGGATGTGTACTAATCCAACATATCAAACAAAATGCTTATGGAAAGCAAATATTGAATTGGTATAAGCACAAGAATGGCTCACTGCAAGAGCTCTAGAATGCTGAAAAAGCAAGGGATCTGGAATCAGAGCATTGCTGCCCCCTCTTACACCCTAAAGGCCATTCTTGCCCATGGCCTTCACTCAAGACCTCACCGAGGACTAGAGCAATGATTATTGGAGACTGAGGAAGCTAAGGAAGAAAGGCCTGGGAGGAGACTGGGAACAATGCAGTGGCACACGGAGCTGGAACAATTTGGTAGGAGAGTGAGCATAACTAGCAGTAATGCACTATGTATTTCAAAATACGTAGAAAATAGTTGGGCCAGCCAACTAGCTCAGCAGAGTAAAGCTCTTCAAGCATGCGCAGGAGCCAGAGTTCGATCCCTGGGCCTGCAGTGCCTGCCCTACCCCCCAGGGTTCGCTGAGACAGCAATTGAGACTGGGCGTGGTGGCATGTACCTGTAATCCCAGCTCTTGGGAGGCTGTAAACAGGCAGATCACTAACAGCCTTACTTAGTAGTGTGACCCTGAACACCCTGTAGACCCTTCCCTAAAATACAAAAAAAAAAAAAAAAAAAAAAAAAAACAGCAGAAGATTTTGACTGTTCACCTCAGAAAGAAATAATATGTGTTTTAGGCAATACATATTCTAATTATCATTAGACAATATATACATGAGGCAAAGCATCACATCTTATTGCCTTTTTTTTTTTCCGCAATCATACTTTTAACTCCATTCTACATAACGTCAAGTTGTTTAAACTTAGAGGTTAGGGCTTAAAGGTACGAGCTGCCTTTTACAGACAGAAGTTAGAAGTTATGTCCCCTCTGTGGGAAGATGTGACACATTAGGACTAGAAGGGAGGGGAGGACTCAGGGACAGGGAGTGCGACGGGTGCGACAGCAGGACGGGTGGCAGGTCGGGAATGGGAATGCTGAGCAGGGCCTGCTCCAGGGCACTGGGCAGCACACCCTCTTCCCTCCAGTTCACTCTCTCTGCTGCTGGCACCAAATCCCTGGTGGGCCTCCCACACCCAGTAGCACACTGACTTAGTCCCATTGGATGTTAAGACAGCCAGCAGTTGTGAGTCCACCCACATAAGCAGATCATTGATGATAGCATCTAAACCAAGAGTTTATAAATGCTAACCATTTGCAGTCATTCGGATGCTAAATTCTGGCCTCCCTGAACGTACAAAAACAGCATGCAATGTTAATAAACCACATGCGGCTTCCCACAGAAATGTCTGGATTTCCCACGTATGTACACCAGTGCCCAGGGTGATGTCCAGGCCGATGCCCAGCAAAAGTGTTTCCTTCTGGAAGCCCAGCTGAAGTGCCACTTCCTCTTCTAAGTATGCTCTGTTTTTCACAAAGTTTCTCCCCTGTTTTTTGGTTTTTTTTTAGTTTGTTTTGGTTCTGGGGCTCGAACTACTGATCTTGTGCTTGCCAGGCAGGCGCTTATGCTGCTGAGCTATCTCTCCGGCCCTACCTGTTTTTTGTTCTAAATTATAAGTTAAGTAATTTTTAAATCCAAAAAATTATGTTTATTGTTATAGCTAGAGAGATCAATGTTTCAAAGTATTCAGAGTCACTTGTCTGACCTCAACCCAGAGATAAATCTTTACTATTGTTATACATTAATTGTACATTCAAATATCATTCCTGAGTGTGTCCTATAATTTCAGTGCTCTGCATTTACTTATTAACAATAAAAATCATATTCTGCCTTAATCATGTCACTGTCTGGATCTGGGTGTACCTGAGGCCAAATTAGAGTATATGTAGCCCATGCTTTTGTAGAATAAAGTTTTATTCATACAAGATAAATTCTAGACACCTGTCATATGGTGGTATGCCTACAATTAGTAATATACATAGAGTCCTTACAATTTTAAGGGCCAGACCTAATTTTACGTGTTCTTCTACTCAAGGGAAAATCATCATCCTAATATTAGTGATTGCCTAAGCAAATTAAAGTGCATCTACATAGGGGGATACTGTGCAAATATTAATA
This sequence comes from Ctenomys sociabilis, assembly GCA_004027165.1. Lineage (NCBI taxonomy): Eukaryota > Metazoa > Chordata > Mammalia > Rodentia > Ctenomyidae > Ctenomys > Ctenomys sociabilis. Next base: position 51,114 of record PVKA01004951.1, on the reverse strand, counting down.
TGTTGTAGTATAAGTGGTAAGATGAAATATACAAAAAGTAGGTATGCTCAGCCTGAGGCCCTTTAGCAAAATATATGTGTGTGTTACATTTGACATTAATAGTATAGATAGTAGAACAAGATGTGCTTTCTACACCACCAGTGAAGCACTAGGAATACATCGCCCTATCCTTACCACCACAGGAAAGTTAAATGAAAGGAAAATAAACTCAAGCTGTTAGATAACTGAGGTCAGGGCACAGTGCTCCAGAAACTGCATGAGAAAGCAGATGCTGACTGTCCCATCCCCCTGGAAGCAGATTCCCAGGAGTGGGAGCTGCACCTACCTGAAGCCTGCATTGTGAGAAGAATTGGCAGAGGACAGACTCTGTGGGGCTGTGTGGATAGTCGGAGATTCCAGTAGCTCAGCCTTGAGAGGGCTCCACCCTTCTGTGAGATTTACTTTCAAGTTCCCTCAACAGATTCTTAGTGAAGACTGGAGAAAAGTTTCTTACACTTGCAGCACAAGGAGTGGAAAGAAAGCATTTTGAAATATACTCAAAGAGCTCAGTTGTCCCCTTAACAGTAGCCTGTGTCCTAGAGAAACTATTTATCAGAGTTTAATAGAATTACCAAAGGTTAATTGAGTTGGACTAAGGGAAATATCCAACTTCAGTCCCTTCCTGACCTCCCAGGCTTCCAAGGGAAAGAAATAAAATCTTAAGGACACTTCTGAAGGTCACAGCCCAGAGGTGTAAGCTCACTAAAATGCAGACCTACTCAGGGTTATGGGACAGCACCCCAACCCACTCCCGATTCTTATACCCTCTGGCTTCTGAGCTGCTGCAGCAACAGATTAAAGTTCAAAGAACTGCAGGGCTGAGGTGTTATTTCACAAAGGAATCACCACTAAGACAACAAATGGCAAGGGAAAGAAACAGAAGGAAGTTTTACTTCTGATGCTACAGTTTAAACTAATAGTTAACAGCCTACCTTCCAGTCAAAATGACTCTATAAAGCTCACACTAATGTCAGAAAGTGTTTCTTTTCTCTTAGATACCTTCAAGAGTATCATAGTCCTGGGCTGGCCAGATAGCTCAGCTGATTAAAATGCCTGCTCAGGCAGACACAGAAGCCAGGGTTTGATATCTGGCCTGCAATGCCAGCCTGGTCTCTGGAGCACACTGAGACAGCGAATGGGATTGGACATGGTGGCATGTGCCTGTAATCCCAGAGCTTGGGAGGCTGAAAACCAGGATTACTATGAGTCTAATCCGTATGAAATATATTTTTAAAAAGAGTATCATAATCCATATTTTCCTTTCAGATTCAGCATACACTCGTCTTGTAAAGTCTACCTTTCAAGTCTTCGTTAGCCTTCACAGAAGAACAGGTTGCGTGGTCTCTAACCTGTGTGTGAAGCCAGGGAATCCAGGGGTCTCTGTGGGGTTCTAGGGTTTACTAGAAGACTCCTATCTTGAGAAGAAAATTCAAATAGAGGTTCCCCACCAACCTCTACTTTGGCCAGATTCTCACCTTTACTGTAAGATAGTTTGTGAAGAAAACTGAGCTAGAGGATCTTCACTTATCCTACTTCACATGAAAGGTCAGGATTTGTCCGCCCAAATTCCAGCTCAATATTTGCTTGAAAGAAATTGAATAATGCTAAAAACCATTGCGTCCATCTGCTGCTGGCACCAGTATCATCAGCAGTTTACGTTCCTGTGCTCAGATTCCCTTGCTTGCTACTGACCAGATGAAATGAGCTCAGATATTATGGTAAAAAGAATTTATTCACACTAGCTCCAAGGAGGCTGAGGGCCCCATCTGCCTAAATCACCAGACATCTCACTGTGTATGAGTGGTCAAGGGTCTTTATAGCAGTGCTGGAGGGGAGAGAGTGTATAGGGAGGCAGCTCAGCTCTCCATGTTTGCTGTAGTTTTCATGCTTTATAGTTTTCCATTGCAGCCTGGGTTCACCCTTCTCTTTCTTGTGGCAAACAGGACCAGGCTTCAGGAGCTAAGTGTCCACAGATGCTGCCACTTCTTTTGGCCTGCAGGGAGGAAGGGGTGTGGGCCATGTGCTCAGGGGGCAGTTTGCAGAAGTTTCTCTACATGAAAAAAAAATAATCTAACTTTTAAAGCTCTTTATCTTGCCAGTGACACCAGCAACCTACCCTATCTCTATAGGTTCTTGCACAGGTTTGGTGTCTGATTTTTGTTATTTTGTTAGATTTATAAGGGAAAGAAAGAGAGTGACTGTAAACTTGAAATAAACTAATGGGGATAAGGCCATACATTGATTATGTAGTAAGTTCATGCTTCGATGGACACAGCTTACTTGTAGCTTATAATCCAGTCCCATGGGAATCTTGTTCTGCTGAATCGTCCTCTGCCAGACTTTCAGCTCTGGGTACTTCCAGTAAGACTCCACCACTCTTCTAGAGCACAGCGTGAGACTCAAGTCTGAGCAATTTGTGGTTCCTTTCTTTAGCTGCATTGATGAACATAAAAATGTTCCTCTGATGGACTCAAAAACAGTGAGCAGCAATGAGATTGTTGTCAGAAGGGTTGGAGAACAAGTGCTCTAACTCACTGTTTGAACCAGGAAGGATTTGGTGTTGAAGTTCCATGTTTCATCTTCCCAGCAAAGTTGCAAAGGATCTTGGGAGCTATCATGTGATATCTAGATTCCCCTGCAAAGTCCCATGGGTGGGGATTTTTGTGAGTGGATTAATTTCCTGATTGGTTTACCATAGCTCTGAGTGTGGGTATGGACTTTCTGAAAGGGGAGGCCCACCTTCGATGGAGGTGGCACCAGCCAAGCAGACTTGTAGCCTGGAGGGGCAAAAAGGAAGGGAAAAGGATGACTCACTGCTCCTGCCTGCCATACCATGCGCTGGTTCTCCTCTGTGCTGCTCCTCTGTCTCGCTGCTCTCACTTGGAGCGAATCATCAATGGACTGAAAACTCTAGACTGAGCCAAAATAAACCTCACTTTTATCTGGTGGTTGCTGAGGGTGTTTTGTCCCAGAAATGAGAAGATAACTAAGACTCTGGCATAATCTGAACTCCTGAAACCGGCCTCAGCTGAAATATTGCCAACACTTGAACTTTTCAGTCATGAAAACCAATAAAGATTCTTTATGTCTAAGCCACAGGATACGGAGATTTCTATCTGTTGAATAAAAGAGAAAAAGCCCTAACTCTTGGTTAGCTGCAAAGCTATTATGTTCTAAAATAAAACATAAGCTCATCTCTAGAGAATTCTTAGTGATTTTCTAACATACAATTATAGCTTTCTTTGTCTCTTATACAAACAAGTAATACAGTAGATGTCAAAATGCACACTTAAAATAATGATGTTTTAGTATGCTGGATTAGTTATGTGGGTTTTGCCTTAAATATAAAGTTTTAATGACACTTTATGCCTTACATTTTCTGAACAAGTTAGAGTTCCCAGTGACAATAGTGTAGCTAAATTATGAATATTCTTGTTGTATTTTAAGACCCATAAAATATTGTTTTTGTCATCAAAGTATCTACACACACTTGCACTGTCACATTACCGATGAAAAAACATAACACATTAGAATCAGGATGATGGGGGAAATCACAAAGATTGTATTTTCTTTTATTTTATGACTGAAGTATTAACCATAATCAGTGAGCTAACCTGCCTTACAGGCCTCTGATTGCTAATTTTACAAATGCAACTTCATTCTGTCATCCTGACTCCTGTTCTAAGAGTGTGTCTTGCCCTTAGCCCCTGATTTGCCAAACACTTAAACTTTTCACATCCAAGAGGAAGAATAAACTCTCCTAGAATTAAGTTAGTGCCTTGTACTCATTGTTGTGTTGGCAGACTGTGCCAAGGACTTGGGCCACAATTGTGCTGGTCCATCAACATCTCACAAACACACATTCACGTCACAAAATGTGTCTAATGAGGGTCACTCTGAAACTGCCCTTGCCAGGAACTAGGAGTCACAGATGAAAGATCCTGTGGACAGTGGCCTCTCCCAGAGCAGCTCACCACAGAGACCAGATGCTTTGTAGCACCTACTTTCATGTTACAGGTGAAGTTTTAAGTTTCCTCTTACAAAGAGACATTGTCAAGCTCAGAGGTTAGATGAACAGAATAACACAGGTATCAATTTAATAAGAACTAGAGGTGAAATGCCAAATTCTGTGAGTCCATTAAGAACCTGTAGCTAATCCAATGGAAATATTTCACTGTGCCGTCAAAACTTCATGTATGTAATTCTCATAATGGACCTTTAGTTCAAGACTGCTTTGAAAATAATTGCTTTCTTTGTACTCAGCTTCAGAGCATATATGCTGCCAAAGCAATTAAAGAGTTCTAACTTTTTAAGCCAAATATAGGAAGTTGTCCATTGGCCTCATAATCCATATTCCGTCTGAAATTGGCAGAAGCATTAATAGTAAGATGTGAATAATTTGCTTCTGTTAGGAGATTAAGAAGTAAAGTTCATTGATCTTCTTGTACTAAGCATCTAGAGAGTATTCATGGATTTCCTGATGAAAAATGGAGAATGTTCCACATGCAGAGGCAGGTGATTGTCAATGATAATTTCATGACTAGGTCTTCAATAGCTCAACCACTACCATGGTTGAATTTGCCTTCTTGTTTCCTTAATGTATGTATTAGAGGGTGAAAAGTAAGCTTGAGAAACTCTCAGAAAGTGAGGGCTTTCTTAAGTACACTGCCATTTGTTTCTTCTCTACCTGCACACCATACGACCTATGAGGTGTACTCATGACCAAAGTATAAGGCGCATGTTTAAATGTTAACATATATCAGGAAGTGACATTGCCACTAACCCACCTCAAAATGCTGCCCTTCACTTTGCAATCACTTAGCCTACCATTTTTGCCCCTTTCTGAAGCAGTTATCTAAGGCCCCTTTCATGAGAAGACTGTGATTAAAGCACACAGTGAATGCAGCTGCCAAGCGCCATTCAAGGGAAAGACTACATCATAAAGTCAGTGCATCCTCATGCAGTTTCCCCCCAGATCCCACACCTTGTGAGCTTTGGTTCCTTCCCATCATGAAAATGACCATGAAAGGAAAACATTTTGAATCAATTCAGGACATCAAGGCAGCCACAACCACAGAACTGAAGACTCGGGAAGAAGCTGCTTCTGAAAGTGGCCAGAATAGTGGGGGAAGTGCATGCAAAGTGAGGGCAGCATTTTCAGAAGGAATCAAAAACAAACAGGCCATATTTTTTTTTAAATGAAGCATCCACTGCATTTTTTATCATGATTTCTAAATGCATATTCAAGAAAAATAGGTTAATATGCTCAGAAGGGCTTCACAATAGTTCTACAGCATCATTGTCTCTTCTGCCCTACTTGCTCTAGTTCATTTTTAATTATCTCCCATACCCCAATTTATTGGTCGATGCTTCCATCCTTCAGAGTTCACTTTTGATATCTCTTCCTGTGAGTCTGATACTACAGCATCTTTCCATTTAAGTCGCTTCTGTGTTTCTGGGACTTTTTCTCAAGGCAACTTTGTAGACATACTCTTGACTTTAGTCCTTGGTTCCCGGGTTTGCATTCTTATTCCTTTGACATACAGCCCCGGGAGTCCTTGGCATGTGAGGATCGTGTGGTTTTGAGGAACAAGCCACCGCTTGACTTGTCAATGATAATTTCATGAGTAGGTCTTCAGTAGCTCAGTCACTATCATGGTTGAATTTACCTTCTTATTTCCTTAATATATGCATTAGATATATAGCTGCGCAGGACCTTGCATGTTGACATTATTCAAATGAATGACTGCATTCTGAAGCAAGCTCTACATACCCCTTCTTAAAATTTAGAGAATCCTTGCTCACAAAACCATGTCAAGAAAAGAATGCTTAACAACTCAGTAGAGAACTGTGGCAAACAAGACCCGAGTCAATCATCTCATCACCAAGTGTGGTGAGCAAGCTTTTTTCTTCTTATAGTTTATATCTTGGTTAGGAACAATGAGGCCGTTGAGAATCAATATGATTTATTTTAAACATTTCACACCATATTTGGAGACTATATGTATGCAATTGAAGAGAGCATAGGAGATTAGAAATATACCATTTTCAAGATAATAGTGTAGAGTTCTCTCAATTTAATAGATTTTAAAATAGGATTTAAATATTTCATAACCTGATGACACATGCACAGCTAAGGGCCCTTCTAATTCTGCCCCTGGATGGCTTGCCTTCCTTCATTGCCATCATGGTAAAATGGGAACAACAACATTTGCCTTCCTCATAAGGGGGTCCAGGTGATGGATTTCCTAATGTGCATGATGTATGTTAAAGGTAAAAAGCTTATATAAAAGCTGAGTAGTATTATTGTGATAAATTTATGAGGTATCACTGGTGTACAATTGTAAAGAATGTATTTAAGGGAAAGTTCATGAATAATCTTTGAGGTTTTAAATTGGAATGAATATAAAGAATTAAATATAAGTTAATTAGAATTAATTCCATATATATATATATATATATATATATATATATATATATATATATGTATGTATATGTATGTATGTATAATAAAAATACTCTTTTAAACATAAAACATAGATGGTATGATTTTGTTCAGACTTTTCTTATAAATAGGTTGTTATATTTTAGCATTAGACAAAGAAAAAAATCAGGCGTAAGTCAACTTTTTTTTTTTTTTTTTTTTTTTTTTTTTGTGGAACCAGGGGTTGAACTCATATCCCTGCGCTTGCCAGGGAAGTGATTATTCCACTGAACCATCTCTCCTAGCCCCTAAAGGCAAGACTACAGGCATGTGCCATCATACCAGGCCTCAGCTTATTTTTATTATTTATTTGTTTGTTTGTTTTTGCAGATCTGGGGATTGAACTCAGGCTCTTGTGCTAGCCAGGGAAGCACTTATTTCACTGAGCCATCTCCCCAGCCTGATTTGTCCATTCTTGCTACAATTCTCAGTTATGAAAGCTTAATCAAAGTGCATGTTTTCAATTACTTTGTGATTATAGAAATTATTTTATAGTGCTAGGATTTTACTACCAATAATCAATAATAAAATTCTGACCAAAAGGTATGATTATGACACTCTTTAAGTGTTTTCCTCACCATCAGAAAAAGATATAGTCTTTTCAGTGTATGCATCTGGCTCAAGAAAAATAAATCCTGTCACTGTGGTGGAGGCTTTGTTGAAATTCTTTTGACTTCAAAATCAAAGTGCTTCTATGTTTCCTAACTTTGTACTTTAGTAATATATGTCAAGGATGAGGAGACATGCATATCTGTTTAACTTGTGATATGTGACCCTTTATTCCCAGCCTGCTATCTGACTGGGATATTCTCTATTTCTCCTTAGATCTGTCTTCAAATCCATGAGGACTTGAGCTCAAAAACCAAACCACAAAACCAACCTGAATGTTAATAACAAGAATCTCAAGGCCATTGCCTGATCTCAGTGAGGAGACCTGGACCTTGGCTCTCAAGAGAAGAAAGACTTGCTTGCCTTTATTTTTTATTTGTAGCTACTTTTAATGTAGTCATTTAGAAAGTCAGCCTATCTGTATGTGGAGAAGAGAGTGCAGCTGCATCCTATTGCTGTCCTCCTTTTACTTTTGCAAGAAATTACAGTCACTTATAAGCAGTCTCTACTTAGGAGGATGTGTCTGATTCAAGGAGAAAAATATTGCTCTCCCTATTAAGAAAGGCATTAATTTGGTTTGAATGTGAGGCTGCCAGCCAGTAGGATAGGCAAAGCATTTGCTGGGATGAGCTTCACTGTGATAAAAGCTTATGCACATCTAGAAGGGAGGGAGGTAACTCCATGCTCACTGGGATTATCAGGTCTGTATTGAAATGTTACTTCTAAAATTTCAAATGGAGATAATGAATATGAAAGTGAAGAACTTTAGATAAGGTTTCCACTACAGCAACCATCGAAGAACAGTAGCCGTAGCCCTCCACTATCCCATGGCCATGGGCCTCAACAAGGGCCACAGGGAGACTCAGAACGTGAGCAAACTGACGCACAGCCACCATCGCAGATGCCTCACCAAACACACCAAGTTTGTGCTGGATGTGGTACAGGAGGGGTGTGGCTTTGCTCCCTACAAGCGGCATGCATTGGAGCTGCTCAAGGTCTCCAAGGACAAACATGCCCTCAAGTTCATCAAGAAAAGGGTAGGGACACACATCCATGCCAAGAGGAAGCATGAGAAGCTGAGCAACATGCTGACTACCGTGAGGAAGGCAGCTGCCAAGAAGGACTGAGTGCCTCTGGAATGAAGCTTTGCAGAAGGTTAAACAACAACAACAACAAAAACAAGTTTAAATAAGGAAAATGTTGGCTTGCCCAGGAGAGAGTACCACTCTCTCTGCTAGCTGGTCTCAGAGCAAAGTTAAGTTGGACATTCATTCTCTCCCTCATTTACTTAACTAATTTTATATCAAGTAGGTTCTGTATCATGTCTGGACTCCAGGACAGACACAAAGAACAAATGAGAGCCATGCTGTCATAAAGACTACAGAGAGCCGAGGGTGCCTCATATGCCTATGTGCAGTGCTGGAGATCCTATGACTTGCCTAGGATAAGGTGCCTGAAAAGAGCTGAACAAAAAGGGGCATACAAGGAAAGAGAGAAAATCACATGGAGGGGGAAAGAAAATGGATATAAGTCAATGTAGGCAAAAACAAAGGGTAGAAGGAAAGAGGACAGAAAGAGAGCAGAGAGGAGGAAAGAAACGGATAGAAGACTTTACCTGTGCTTGAAATACAAAAAGAAACAAGCAAAAACCCTAAACAACAGCCAAGATAGCTTAACTCCTAGAAATAAGCAGGGTGTAGGCAATCACAGAGCTCAGGTGATGGCCTTTTGATTTCTTCCCTGTTGACTTTTGACTTGAAAAGACCTGTGAATTGTTACCTCTGCCTAAATCCCACCTTCAGGCACTCAAATAAGTTGGTGAGGATTCAATCACAGGAGAAATGGGTAACTAATTTTGTAACAGAAATTATTATATATTTTGTTTGCAGAACAAGTTGCTCTCATATAGACATGTCATTTACATTGAGGAAATTGGAATTAAATGAATTGTTCTTGTTTGCTTCAACTTTGTAAGATAAGTATTTAATTGTTTTTTCTGATGAATTAAAAAAGTAGTAGAATAATTCACATTTTCAAGTCCTATAAAGGAGAAAACACATTTTGAAGGAAACATATTTATCAAGATAATATATATCTCTGCATTTCCCATGTTAATTCCCTTTACTTAAGAAGTGGAGGGGCTGGGAAGCTAGCTCTGGGAGACAGCTCAAGGCAGTTTAAGCATTTTCTTGGCAAGCACAAGGACCAGGTTCAGTCTCCAGTACTGTATACTGTGCCACTGTGCCAGCCACCAAAAATGTGGTGGCTCGTGCCTATAATCCTAGGACTGGGAAGAATAAGACAGAAGGATCAGTAAGAGTCTGAGCTGCATAATGAAATCCTGTAATAAATAAATAAATGCTAAAATGTTAAAAAATAAAGAAAACAATGGAAGCATTGTGTGAGGAGATATAAATGCCTGCACCTTTGTGGTTTAAAACCCAGGCATGTGGAAGTTTGAATGGAGAGTAGTGAAGAACACACCCTACCATAGTCAATCCCACTCCTGCCAACCCCTTCTTGCCAAGGTTCCCAAAGGCCACCTCTTTGCTTGCTGCCATCTCCTAGTCTACCCAAGGCCTCATGCTAACTGAAGCTCCTCAACCAGGCCCTCCCCTGCCATGATAGAATCATATGAAGAGCTTTTAGAAACACCAAATGTTGAACTGTAAAGTTTGAGATTAAATTCATTCTAGGCCTTGCACAGAGCCTGGTGCACTTTTGGATCTCCAGATAATCTCTTACATAGCCAGTCTTAAATCATGGCCCTGAGCCTTTCCACTGCTCCTTGGGGGATCATAGTTGGTCCTTGTGAAGCCCTACATGAAGCCCTTTGCTTCATGGAAGCTGATCTCTCAATCTAACAGAGACTAGGCTGTTCTTGCTGATTCTGCTTCTTCTGCAGCCTTCTCAGGCCTCCAACATCTACATCACTGTCAGCTAAGGACCTTGCCTATCTCGTTTCTCAAAATAGAGGAATTAAAAAAAAATTCACCATTGTCCCATCACTCTAACTTTCCATCTCTTCACTCTGCCTTCCCTGGTGCTCAGATGTTTGGTCCTGTGGGTGGTATGAAATGATAACCCTTCAATCCTTGCACAAATCAATCAGCTGTTCCAGGATTCCACTGGTGCAGTTAAGTCATCTCTTCTTTATCACGAAGGATTCCTTGCCCTTTAGGTAATCTCCATCCACAGGAGTGACAGTCAAAGAAGGTCAAACTCAAGCAAAAGCTCTGCTAAAGCAAAATAGGAGCAGAGGGGCAGGGAGATGGCTCAGTGGAATAAGCACTTCCCTGGCAAGTGCAGGAGCCTGAGTTCAATCCCTGCTTCTGCCAAAAACAAAACAAACAAACAAACAAAAAAAATAGGAGCAGAATAGCCTATGTTTCCACTGAATGTCACTGGTCTCACCCATCCTAAAATCACTGTGTCCATGGCTATTCACCTTAGTAACCTCTGGATCCCACAGATCTCCTAGATCCCTCCAATCAGCACCACTTTTTCTGGTTTGTTATGGAGTTTAAATTTCTTTATTGTTATCTTTACGTTCACTCTTTTGTATTCTTGCCAAAACAGGGCTTCCTCAATGAAGCACACTTTATCAAAGGCACAAACTCCTACATAGGACTAGAAAAAAATATTGACTTTCATGCAGGACTTCATTGCCCAAGCCAATAAAAGTCTGTGTCTCAAATGGAAAACAGTATGGACTGAATCTTCATAATTTAACTAAGACTTCATAATTGAACTTTGTTTCATAAAATGGAAATACATGCACATCCACATTCTAAAAGTTAGAGCCAGAATATATAAACTTATTAAGGGTTTACAGAAATAAGGAGCATAAAACCTATTCCATTACAGGTTTGAATGAAAGAAAAGAAACAAAATCATTAGTGATAATAAAGTAAGCATAGAAATTATTTTCATAAAACTTCCTTTAATTAGTGCCCATGTTACATCAATTTAGCCTGATAAACTATGCAAAGTCATAATATTTAAAGTTCCTGGTTTAAATGAAATGGAAAACTTCATTTTCAAGAAGAGACTCACAGGTGCACAGACAGGATGGCACTCCCAGCGGCGGTCCTCCCTTCTCTACTCCGGCCTTCAAGTTGAGCTTTGCAGTTCAAAACAGGACACAAAACAGATTTGATTCTCATGTGTGTTAAAAGAGAAACACTCTCCTAGATGTTCTACAAGAACATGAAAAAAGGGATTCTAATCACACTTCCTACAGCAGAACTTAAAAAAACTTTCACATACCAGTACCAATTGTTTCCAGGAAGTGCCCCTATCTTCCCAGCCCTCTCATCTCCTGTCTCTTGGGCCCAACCCCTATGCTGGTTTTGCTGTTTCACTCACTTGGACAAGCACATGCTGGGCAACTCCTCTGGCTCATGATACCAATCCGTTAGTGCCTGCCCGCTGCGAGCACTCTTTGAGGGCCAAGAATGACCATTGGGAAAATAAAACCAGCATTGCATTAACTTAATGAGTTGTACTAAATTGTTAACATTTTGTACACTTGGTGAGGGATGAGCTAAGTACTCAACAGAAAAATATACATTTAATGATCACCTTCTAAACGCAGGACACAGTGTTCACATTTGTGTTTTTTCCTAGGTTCTCACTTGGGAACAGTGGAGACATTTCTGAAAAATAATTAACTTTCCATATGTGTGGGTGCTGCATCCCTGAATTCAACCAGTTGCAGATCAAAAATATTCAGCAACAATTTCATCAGTGCAGAAGGCTTTTCCTACGCCATTATTCCCCAGGAGCACAGTGCAATGACTGCATGCAGTTTTCGCACTGCACTGGGCTTTATAAATAAATGTGGAGGTAACTGACATCATGAATGCTACATACACGTGCTATGCCAGGGAGAAGCTTGAGCGTGTGCAAGCCCTTGCAGGTGTCCAGGCATCGACGTGGCTTGACTATCAAAGCACAACTGCATTTTGTTCTCACATATGCAGGGCGACTTCTCTTTAAATTCTTGTTTCTGTTTAGTTTAGTGGTTGATCACTGTGTCAACTTGAAAAGTTCAGAAGCTTCGCTAAATCTGCTCAGCAATTCTGCACCCTAGAGTGTAGAGAAGACACCTGGCATGGCACAGCACTTAGAGGGTACAAAAGGGAAATGAGGGAGAATGGAGGGAGCCATTGTCTTCAGAGGCGCTCCAGGCTTCACCTTCATCTTGGATATTGTCTTCTGGTCTCTACCACAGACTAACTGGCCTCTGCCTTGGATCCTCCAACCTTTCAGTGTAGACTCATCAGCTTCCTGTCACAGACTCGGTGGCCTCCCGAAATGGACTTAAACTGAACACTGCAGTGAGCTCCAGACCTTGGACCAAATCCTTCAGTCTACAGTGAGCAGAAGACCCTACGTGCTTCCTCATCCAACTCTGTGGCTGACTGTTGTAAGCCAATCTTATAATTTCTTATACATTTTTATCTTGTGTTACATCTGATTCTCTAGTAAAACCCTGACTGATACACTGTGCTCAAATATTGAGAAATAAGATTACTAACACTGAAAGGAATACATGATTACTTAGAAGGAAAAGGCAATCATATCTTTATTCAAAACAGCAGTTATCACTTTGTTAGATGTGTTCAACTCCGCTCAATCAACATCTCAATTTAATTTTATTACTGTTATTTTTTAATTTCATCATTTTGATTCTTTGGTACACAGTATTGACATTTTCTATTTTCTTCTGACTTGCAAATAAGTAAGAAATGTGTACTAATCAGATTTCCTATCTCTGGGACAAAATGTCTGGTGCCCATCACCTGTAAAAGGAGAGATGTATTTTGGCTCAGAGTTTTGGTCCATTGTTCAGTGACCCTACAGAAGAAGAAGCACAGTAGAAGGCTGTGGCAAAGGAGGTCTTTTTATCACAGGACAGAAGGAAGGAGGAAGATGTCTAAGACAAGAATATGCCTTTTGATGTCTCATCACCAGTGACCCAACTTCTCTGGCCGGAGCCCACCTCCTGCTAGCACATTCAGCTTATGAACTCATCATGTCCCCTCACCTGTCGACTGTAGCACCAACCTGACATGATCACCATTCCAAAGCCCGACCACCAACCACATAAAATTTTGAGGGAAATTGTAGATCTAAACTATAACATTTTACTTTGGTCCCAAAAGTTTACATTCATTTTGTAACAGAAAATGTGATTTTTCCATCTCTAGTAGTCGTCAAAGTCTGGGTATCTCCAGAATTACTGAGATTCCAAGTCCAGTTTTCTCTGAGATTCCAAATAAACTTGTTGTGGTAAAAAAAACAAAAAGAAAGTTAACTATTTCCAACATATAACCACACAGAGAAAAATCCCCATTCCCAAAGGGCATCTCCAACTTTCTGGGGTCTCCGCTGCACCTTCGGCTTCACTTACATAGCTTCACGGTCTTCTCATGGGCACCTGGAAGGTTCTGGGATACTGTCACACATCTTTTTTTCCTGGCCTCAGAGACCTTCTCTTCAAATTTGTACAGAAGGTGGCATGTACCCACAGTTCTCACATTTTTCACATCTAAAAAACCAGCATTGCTTGGACAATGCCAGGGCAAGGCATCAACTTCACAGTCCCCAGGCACTCTTGGACCTCACTGAAGTACCTTCTGAGTGACTGGTTGCTGAACACAGAGATGTACTTCCCTGGTGTCCCTGGATGTCTCAGCATTTCTAGGACTCTTTTCTCAATTCAAAGATCTATAGTACTGAACCTTGAAGTGGCGAAGTGCAGGGTCCCTTTTCCTCCTGAGATTCCCTCAAGCCTTTTCTCCAGTTGTCTGGGAGCTGCAGAGCACTGGATTGCTTCACACTGCTAATCCGCTCATCCCTTCCAAGGCTCCACTTCATAGCCACTTCCTTTTCAGTGAAACTGCAAGCTTTTCACATGTCCTTTTACTCCTGATTTTCATCATACATCTGGGAAAAAGCAGCCAGTAATTATCTTGCCACAGCCTGAACACTGGGCTTCCTTGAAATTTCTTCCACCAGATTAGTTAGCTCACCACCCTTAATATAAGTCCCTGGTAAAGTCTCAGGACATGGACAAATTGTGAGTAATCTTTTCACCAGGACATAAGACACGTGGTCTTCAGTCCATTTTGCAGCAGAGTACAGGCTCCTAAGTGAAGCCTCATGAGACTGGCATTTATTTCCCATGTTCCCACCCACGTTCTGAATTTCTGAGCTCTGCTCAGAACTGCTCACCAAGCTCCACCTGGAGAAATTGAGCACTTTTGCAACGTGCTTCTCCATGCTTTACTAGCTTCCTCACACAGACATTTCCAAGAGCTGCTGACCCACACAGTCCAGAGCAGTCACTCACTGGCCCCAGCCTCTGTGCCGAAGCCTTTGTCATTCAGGTTTGCCATTTCTGTGGCAAAATGCCCTGCTGCCCTACTTAAAGGGTGAGAGGTCTGTTTCACACTCCACAGCTGCTTGTCTCTGAGGAGAAGAGGGCTGCTGTACAAGCCTGGTGAAAGCAAGCCTTCAGCTCCTGGTGGACAGGAAGCAGAAAGAGCAAGAGCAGGGGAAGGGCATCAGCTGCAAGCCCTGTCGATTCACACTGCCAGGGACCTCCTCTGACCAGGCCCAGTGCATGTAGGAATGAGCTCACCAGTGGACAATGAACTTAAGAGCCAAATCTCCTAAATCTTTACCTCTAAGTAACTGAGAGTTCAGAGCAACTATTTATGTATTTATTTGTTTATTTATTTATTTATTTATTTATTTATTTATGGGGGTACTGAGGATTGAACTCAGGACCTTGCACTTGCCAGGCTGGAGTAAAATTTTAGAGCTAAACTACAGCACAGTTTCTAGTGCTTGTCATATACTTCTCCCAAGTAAACAAAAGCATGCCTCCAGGTAAGTGAACAAAGAATATTAGAAAGCTGATCTTTTAGGGCTGGCCAGATAATTCAACAGACTAAAGCACCTGCCTAGGCAGAAAGCAGCAGCTGGGGCGTGGTCCCTGGTGTGCTGTGCTGGGCCGGCCCCGGGGTGCTCTGAGACAGCAACTGAGACTGGGCGTGGTGGCGCTTGCTTGTAATCCCAGCACTTGGGAGGCTGAAAACAAGAGAATTACTATGGGTCTGATCTACATAGTGAGACCTTGTAGACCTTGTCCTAAAATATTAATACTAATACTAACAATAAAGCTGATCTTTTAAAACATTTTCCTGTACTCAGAATTTGCAATTTTTATTTTTATGGGTTATGTGTCCATGTCAGTAATCATCTCTTTGATTTTTAAAATTTCATTATCTCTGTCCATTTCATGGGTCACCTTTGAATCCTTTTGCCTTTGAAGTCACACAGTGCTGCTCAGTACCCCAAGGAGCTGATATTTAAACCTGGCATTGAGGTAGTTTAGATCCCAGGTTCAAGAGCAGCTCCTGAACAGCTAAAACCCTAAGGCTTCCATTCATAACATTTGACTCTGTTATTCCACTTCTAAGAACATATGCTAAGGAAGTAAGTATGTAAAAATCATTGGAAACACTAGAGAATATAACTTTCAAAAAACCTAGACTTGTGTGTGTAGCCTCTTGGCCCTTCATCTTAAAACTTTGTAATTCTGTGGCTTCATAAAAAATCACTTGAAATCTTCATGTCTCAGATGAGCTTTTGTCTACCAAAAGAGAACAGTGTCAGGACCTACTGCAAATGATTGTGTTATAAGTTAAATAAGGTAAAGTACACCTGCAGCTCAGCAAATAGGAAGATAACTACCCAAATGAGCTGTGGTTAGGATGCTTGGTATTCTCACAGGATAGATATACGGTACATTGTGTGTGCACGTACCTATGTGAAGAAGCTTCTGTGCTGTGAAATTCAAAATAAAATATCTGACAAAATATTAAATAAATATTGGGGCACCTATAAACTTATATACTGCCATGTAAGGCAGTTATTTTAATGAACATTTATTAATGAGTGAATTCCTTTAAATGAAAACTGAAGAATTAAAAGATGTATCTTTTCTTTATATAAAAGAATGGGTACACAGGAGAAATATAAAAAACAATTTAGATATTCTGTGTGGGTGCTTTTCATTTTTCCCTTTATACCTCTGTGAATTTAAAAAATATTTATAATGAATATTACATAAGTAGAATCACAGAAAGAATAAATTTGTGCCTGAGAATGGAATGGAGACATAGAAAGTAAGGGAGCCTGTGGTCATTCCTTCTGATTTAATGCAGTAGCTATTCATGACAAAACGCCTCAGGGGCTTGCCAGTGCTCATAGACACTGAGAAACTATAGCTCAGATACACGGTTTTTAAATTCATGGCTATTGGAGGCTTTAAGAACAAACATCCCACTGAAAACGTTTACGATTGTGATGGACATGTTGAATTTAAATCAGTATCAACTAGTATTTAATGAGCAGAAAGGGTACACAGCCAGTAGATGTGCTTTTTGATCATGAAGACCTGCCACACAACTGAAGCCATGCAGGAGGACGGTGAGCCCCTGGTGCCCTTTCCTCTACCCAGGTGGGCACAGGAGTGCATGAGGGAAGATGACTGTGAACAGTGTACGCAACAGCATCAGCTAACGCGGGGGATTTCTGGAGCTTTTGTGTGTAGATCATAAAGGAAAGATGCGTGGGTGAGGAGGGAAGAACCCAGCCCTGGGACAGAACGAAGTCCTCCTAGTCTTAAATGCAGAGGCAGGGTAGAATGAAGAACCCGCAGTTGTCCCCTAGATTTCTTCTCATGTCCACCTCTGCCCTCATTTTTGCTAAAGATACTTAGAAGACAAAATAGACTTTATGAGGAGGGGAGAAGCATTCTCTCCATTTCTTGGACAAAAAAGATTTCATTACTTTAGAACTTGGCAGACTCCTGAGAACAAAGCATCTGCCCAGCACTTTGCAGTACTCAGGCTGCCAGTGGTAGATTCCTAGAGTGGAGGTCAATTGTGAGGCGGTAAGGATCCAAGGCCAGAACCAGCTGTAAAAGTGGAGAAGGAAGCACCAGCATCCCTTCCCCAACCCCAGAAACCTAAAAGGACATGCCTGTATTTTCAACCTCCCCTCGAAGTGGCGCACCTGCAGTTCCAGTTTCAGTAGTGCTCACAAGAGGACAACAGGGACCAAACGACTTGGAGAGAAAGAAGAGAAAGAAGAGAAAGCGACAGGGAGCTCTTAGCAGCAGCTATTTCAGTAATTCATGTTGGAGAATCAACTATCTATAGAGAGCCTAGGAAAACACACATCTATAGAGAGACTGAGGCTAGAAGCAAGAACAGAATCAGGACACGCTAAGTGGGCCGATGAGCTTGAGAAAATGTGTGGTGGTCCCACTGCGGATCCGAAGAGTGGAGGGAAGCACGGTTAGCGCTTCTCAGGGGCCTCACATTTGGACTCCAGTTTCAGAAACTTAACACTGCTACCTGAGGCTCCCGACTCCACGCACGTGATCTGTGGGCTGGGCCAGCATGCTGCCTGCCTTCACTCTGAGGGACCCCCCCTACTTCCTCTCCCGTGCACTCTTCATGTCTTCGTTTTGTCCCTAAACCTCACCTTCTCTGCATTGTTTTCCAGTTCGCTCTTTTTTCACAATGCTAGTTCATTGTTTTTTACATAATCCAATTTTATTCTGCTTTAATCTATTTCCCATTTACTTACCACCATATACATAAAAGCAGTGCAATATGAAAGATTACCCCTGAATTATTTATTAAGTGTAAACTGTGGGAAACAGAATTATAGCAGAATTTAAAATGAGAAAATATAAAAGTAAAACATCTCCATAGTTAACCATATGAAGACAACGTGGAAATGCAAATCACCTCTTCTGGTGAATGCTTGCACCTTTCACTCTGCTGAAAGCATTAAGTAGAGATAAAAGAGTTTCAGTGCATAAAACGGAAGGGCCTGGCCCTGGGAGGCAGCCTCTGTTCTCCTCTACCCCTCCATGGACAGTGAGCTTTGCACTTCCAAACAGCCTCCAAGCCAGATTCGATTCCAATGCATCAAAAAAGAGAAAATCGTTTTCCTAGAGACTCTCCAAGAACATGAGGATGCAAGGGCGATCTTGGGATGAAAGGAACACGGAGAATGGGGAGGAGTGAGAGAGAGTTGTGACCTCCTTATTCTGTACATAAATGTGATCATTATGCGCTAAAAACATATATTGTTTAAAAATTAAATAAGTGACTAAAATGTCAACACAAAAATATATACAAAACTAACTCTCCTTGGGAAGATTTGTATATAAATAAATATGAAACCGGATACATACATGAACAAATTTTATTATTTAGGATTGGGTTTGACTTCAGTCAAAGCCCAAATAATTCGGAGTTAAGAGGAAATTCATTCCTCTCTATCCAAAAGCCAGGGGAAAGCCAGGATCCACGCAGAGTGCGACGGCGTGGAGTCGCAGAGAGCAGGCGATTTCCCAGCGCGGGGTCACACCACGTTACGATGTGTCGTCCTCCGTCCTCAGGTCCTGCAGTGGTGGTACCTGTGCACCAGGGAGGATGGAGGCAAAGGAGGGCGGGGAAGAAGGAAGGACACAGGCAAAGCCCTAAGGCGGTTTCCAGCAGCGTCCATGTGGTGCTATGGCTTCCATCTCATGGTGCAGTGCCCGCCCACGGCCACCAAGACTTCGAGGAAAACAAGCGAAGGACGCTCTGTTGGGAGCACCAGGAAGCTGCTAGTGCACAAGAAAAGAAAAAGAATTTTATTATTTTTTAAATCTTTTTCATTTATGTATGTATTTGGTACAGGGTCTCTACACTACTCAAACAGTGATGCCCCTGCTTCAGCATCCCCGCACTGGGATTATAGGCACGCACCACCATACCCAGTTTCAGTGGCTGGCACCGTGTACCTGGGGCAGGACTGGCATGGAAGATGGCACTGGAGACTGAACCTGGGTCCTTGTACTTGCCAGGCAGTTTCTTAGTCCACTGAACTATATCCCATGTCCAGGAAAAAGAATTTTAAAGTGACAGTTACCATATTCGCTACATTTATTTCACATATAGACCTTATTGACAAATTAATATGTTTAAAAAATAATTCCAATGCCCATAATTTTTTAACACTATTGATGTTTCTTTGCTAAGAGTATCTAAAGTTTCAACCTTGCATATTTTCTGTTCCTCCTTTGTCGTGTTTGACTACTCTGTCCATTAATCTATCTCGACATCCTTGCCCATGGAAATGACCTTAAGGTTGTCATTACCTAAAAATTCATTATATTGAATCCCTTAGACCCATCTGATGCTACTAGAAAGTGGGACCGTTCAATTTTTTAAAATATTTTTGATGGTACCACGAATCAAACTCAGGACCTTGCACTTGCCAGGCAAGCACTTATTCCACTAAGCTATCTCCCAAGTCCCTGTAGGACTTTTTAGAGAGGATTTGTTCTCAGGAGAAAAGCCTTCATGCATGAGTTTCTGTCTCTATAAGAGACAGAAGAAAGTGCCCTCAGTTTCGTAGGAGATTATCATGGGAAGATGGCCACCAAGGAGGAAGCAGATCCGCATCTGACAGATCTACCAGCACTTTAACCTTGGACTTCTCAGCCGCCATACCCGTGAGAAACAAATTTATTCTGTTAACATGATACACAGTCTGTGACATTTTGTCATAGCCATCCAACTTGACTAAGACACTAGTTAATTTGAGAGCAGCCAATTGCTTATTAAATGTTGATTAACATACTAGTAGCAAAGAACTGTATTTGTATTTTTACTGTCTCTGTATTAGCAATTGTGCTACCTTGATTCTTATTATAATTGAATTTCTACTGTTTTGTTCTATTTTATGAATATTATAACTTCAGAAGCATGGCACTGCTGATGCCTTTTGAAAACAGCAGGACTGGCAGGACTTTCTACTTGTGCAGGGGTAGAAGCCCCAAGGTGCGCCCTTCCTCCAGGGCACAGAGCGCGCTGTCTGGTTTCACGGTCACGTTGCCATTGCCAAAATCCTCTGATCTGAGATTAGTTCATATCATTAGTCTCTCTATTCCCCAGTGGACAGCTACGCAAATCAGGTTTAAAAATTGTCATAGTTTAATTCCTTATTTTTTCTACTTTCATTGTTAGTTGTCCATAGTGATTGTTGAAACTTATATCCAAATTTCCAAGTTCTAACTACAAGAGTAGTTATTACAAGAGTAAGAATATGCTTAAAAAAAATGCTTGACACATAGGAGCTCAATTATATGTCACTAATTTATCAATTTATGATTTGTACTTTTATAATGGACTAGTTCTGACACAATTTGAAAGAAAGATATTACTTGAAAACTGTCAGTTTTTTTTAATCAGTAACAATCAAATAAGACAATGAAACTAAAATTCTGTGACCATTATCTGTCCTTGGATCTCAAAATCAAAATATTGCTTTGTTCCCTCCTAGACATAAGATGATAAAACTTTAATACAGACAGTGAAGATGCAGGTCTCTGACTGTGCAGACATGGGGTTGAAAATAAATGGGGAGCATGTCATGGTGACCCCTAAAGCTCTCTCACAGCATAATAGGGTCCATTGTTCTTAAGCAGCCTCACGCCTTAGAATCTGGCCCTATGGTCCGACTGAGCTCCTAGGAGCTGGGTGGCCGCCTTAGTGAGGACCACTAACATAGGGAGAAACCCTGTGAGTCTGAGGGCTGCAGCTTGGAAGGCAGCTGCTTACATCAGCAACCAAGATCCCTTTGCCCCATGGAGGTGATAGCCAATGAATCAAATAAGTAATATGGCCCATGTCATTTTTCACCCCTTTCATTGTCCCCCAACTCTTCACCCACATTCATCGAAGGCAGTTTTGGCAATTTTGACTTGCAAATAATTCAAAGAATTTATATATTACATCTCTTGCGTATAATTTTGATACGTAGATGTAGGGAATAGCTGAAGGTGGGGAGGGGTCTCATTTTTACAGGTAACATAAAAAATGCTATGGATTTTTATTATTCATTTCTGAGAAGTTAAAATTCAGATGATCACATTTCTTTTCCTTAATTTATCTAGTATCAGCATCCCTACAAATTTATGTACTCATAGTAATGATATAAAAGTATTGAAAAGGTTTATATTAATTATCAGTTCTACCAAAATTGGCAGGCTGCTCAGATATGCAATTGTGTGTATCCTGTGAGAGAGAACAAGAAATGTGACTTGTGTGAATAATAAAATATAATGAGAAAATCATTTATTTCTTTATTCTGATAAAAGACTTTTGGAAAAATATAACTATTAAGCAAATGGAAGGATATCAGTTGCTGAAAAAATAGTTTTTATCTTAAAGTTATAGCATACAACTGTTTAATCTTCAATGGTTTCTAAAACACTTGTCGACTGATGTTAATCTTACACAATATCCACAGTTATATATTAATGATATATTCAAGAGTCTATCAACTTTGTACGCTGTACATTCATTAAAGGCGAGTGTCTTAGTTACTTTTTTCATTTCTAAGACAAAATTCCCTGCATTGATAGTTCAAGAAAGGTAGCTTTGGTTTGCATTTTGTGGAGGCTTCAGTCCATAGCTGGCTCCTAGGCAGGGGGCATGCAGACAGTGTCACAGAGAAGAATGGCTCGAGGTGGACAGAAGCAGCAGAGCAAGCAGGCGGCCTTCAGGCTCCATCTGCCCTTTGATTTTCTATGTAGGCTCCAGGGCCAGGGAGTGCCACGGCAGTCAGTGGGCCGATCTGCTGATCGCCCACCCTTGCTCCTAGCATCACACTGCCAGTCATTCGTACACTAGATGCAGCCACCCCTAAAAGGCCTCACCATTGACCACAGGGGGCCTTGGAGGGGACATCTAAATGCCAGCCGCAAGAACATGCCTCACAAAAAGTGTGATGTAGCGGTCTGGTGTATATTATACGAATGTGTAAGTGCTTATTATGACTTAAGGTTTCGTAATTTGGGGTCCATATTAGTGCTTAAAGTTACAGTGGTCGGGACCTCAAGGTTCTTAAATTTTTGACAGATACTCTTTAGGGTTATATGTAGTGAAGAAGCTAGAACAGACACGGGCTCAGTCATCCCTGAAGCCATAAGCATTAGAATCACTATTAAAAACAAAAGTCAATTTCGAGAGTGATTGATTGGTAACATAAGCAAGTTGGCTGGAAAGATTAGTGCTCCAATTTTCAAGAGACTTACAAAAGAAAATCTGAAGTGCGCAACTTATAATCAATGTCAAAATGTATCCAGATCTGTCAATTTTCTGCAATGTGCTCAGAACATTTGAGAAATCTAATTAACAGAACGTGGCAGAATGTTGCCATGGCTTTGATAATTTGCTTCAGCTTTCAATAAAGTCTACACGTCTACCCAAGGCAGATGCACTGAGCGCCCTCTAGGGATTCACCCCCTCCCCCAGCTGCTTGTGGTCTTCACCTGCACTGACCCAGCCTCTGCCTAAGACTTCCAAGGCAAGGGGAGGTGAGTAAACGGCACTGAAAGCAAAAGAGCCACAGGGATCTAAAGAGAAGCAGTGTCCAGAATGTGTGCAGGAGAGGTGGCTTCAAGGAGCCCTGTTGGAGCCTTAAAAAAAATTAATTGGGTTGGTTGTGTTTGTTTAGGTAACTTTGCTTTCTGGCACGAGGAGAGATTTTTGCAGCAATTTATCAGACATGCATTTACTCAATGCAATGAAAACTGCTTAAGAATTTGAAACTTTTTATTTTTAAAGAAAATCTTTATATAAGAAAAATACTAAGGTACAGAAGTGTTCTGAGAAGGTTATCAGAATGACAGAAAGTCCTAGGAAGGAACGGAAAACTACCTGTGGAAATGTGTGCCTGTGAAATAAATCTGAGATGTAAACGCCAGGCTACGGGGGCAGACCAGGCTGGGGCTGACCTGTGGAACCACTGAAAGAGAGACACAGCAGCCCTTGTTGCTATCCTCCATTACGCACATTTTTCTTTTTTCCTTTGTTTCTAGACTACGTATGTTTCATCCTTCCTTCAGAAACTCACTTTCAGTCAGCTATTCATTCACTCCAAGCTATCAGAACATTTAGCACCCGAAACTGTGAGCTGAATAAATCTCCGTTTTACAAAATTATCTTGTCTCAGGTGGTTCTCTATAGTAGCAAAAGCTAATGCACAACTTGGCTCTGAGAAATGGGACCATTACTATATACATAATATGTGAAGAAAATGATTGATTTGGGTAACTGGCAGAGGTTGGGAAGGTATAGAAAAGCAGGTTTAAGGGCTGATGAGATAGCTCAGCAGACTCAGTGCCTGCTTAGGCAAGTGCAGGGACTAAAGTTTGGTCCTACATACTGCATGCCATGCTGGCTCCACCCTTGGGCATGCCCGAGTCCTGGTATGGTGGCGCACACCTATAATCCCAGTGCTTGGGAGACTGAAAATAGGTCACTACGAGTCCAGGCTACATAGTGAGATGTTGTACAAAATACATTACATTTTTTTTTTAAATCAAGTTTAAAAGTCTAAAGTGCATTGTTGCAGGAGATTCTGGAGAAGGTTTGGAAAGGCAGAACAGCTTAGAAGTTGGCTGAAAGACTGTCAGAATTCTAGTTGATGTGTGGGTAGAAAAATGATGCTGATAAAGATTCTGAAAGAAATGAGGATTCTACTGTAAGTTACACTTAAGGCAATACTTGACACACTGTGGTAAAGAATCTAGTGGAGTTAAGAACACACCCTAGGGCCTGGAAGAAGAGGAGACTCAGTAAGGTTAGGTTAGCTGACCTGGCAGGTGCAATTTTGAAACTGCAAGGCATTAAGGTAGGGATATAAGTATTGCCAACTGCGCCCAGTCAGATGTACAATCAAACTCAGAAGCAAATGGAAGCAGAGTGAAGGGATCTGGGGAGAGTTCAGCATGGCCAGAAGAAGAGCCGGTGCTGTGTGAGATAAGAGTGCAACCAAGTCATTTGCCAAGGAGGCCAGCAGGAGACTATAACCCAGCCCTGTCCAGACACAGATAGCACTAGTACCAAGTACATGTGCACATCACTGCGTCCCGGTGACCAAGGTTTCCAAGGAAGGCCTGAAAGCCCAGAAGTAGGAACCCTGGCAAGGACCCCATGCAGAAGTGGGCTGAGGGGTACAACAAAAACAGGGACTTTTGACAGCAAAGTGACTAGCAAAGTTCCACCTGTGGTAGTCAGGGCACAGAGACACCTTGGTGGCTTCAGGATCTGTCCTGGAGGTCAGTGGAGCACACATCTGAATGCCTCATGGTGAGCCCTGGGGACATGGCCTCAGGGCAAGGTGTACAACACAGTGCCTGCCTCTCTGGGACATGCCCCCTGTTCTCATTGCTGCCCTCTGTGCTAGGTGCTAAACGTCTGTGCAAACGTCCATGCTGGCCCACCTGCTCTGCCCTGACGTTCCTTTCTTGGAGTCAGCCAGCCATAGACTCGATCCCCTGAAACTATGAGCCAAATTAAGCCTGTTCCTTTTGGGGTGCTGGGCATTGTGTCCAAAATTGCTCTCAGATTTCACAGCACAAGGGCACAAGATGGGAGACGTGTAGCACACACCGCTTGAGCTGGACTCTGACCTACTTTTTCTGCCTTGGAGCCAGCCACACAGGGACTGAATCCCCTCAAAACTGAGTGAAATTAAACTTCTCTTCCTTAAATGATGAGTATCAGATGTTGTGTCTCAGTGCCAGGGATATGGTTCAGTGGCTCAAGCACCTACCTTGCAAACACAAGGTCCTGAGTTCTATTCCTAGTGTCAAAAACCAAAAAGACATCATATGTCAGCAACAGGAAAGCTGACAAATGCAGCATCCTGGGTTTGGAAAGCCACCAACATTCACGTGACAACTTAGTACAACCGGATGGGCTGTACCCACCGGCTCTGGGTGTGCTCTGCCCAAAGCCTGGGGCCTCATTCTCACCGTGGTTGGTGAGCATGGCTATAAATGAGATTTTGGATGTAATGCCCCCATCGCTGGGGTTTTAGTCCTTCTTAGTCTAAGATGCTGGTTTTGAGGGGCCAGTAGCAGAACGTTAGGGATGTTGTCCCCACAAGTGCTCACATGTTGGAAGCCTGACCTAAGTGTGCCCATGTAGATGCTGACAGGCTCTTAAGCTAGCTCAGAGTTCTGCTGGTCCATAGGCATCAGGAGCTTGCCTCGCAGGGACTGAAGTGCTTCTCGTGGGATCCTGCCTGGTTCTCCAGAGAAGACTGTTGTAAAAGCCTGCAGCCGGCCACACCTGATCCTCTCTGGCTTCCTAGAGTGAGATGTGGTCTCTGACATCACTCACACCCTTGGCATTGCAATCTGCTGTGCTGTGTCACAGCCAGGGAAGGGACAAGCTTGCCACAAGCTGCGATATCTCCTTGGGAATGTCAGCAACCAAAACTGAACTAGGTAAATACCTTTTCTTTTCAATAGTAATTGGCCTCAGATATTATAGAGATGACAGGGTGGATTTATGCAGGGAACAAGCAAAAATTAAAAATTTACTTCACAAGATAAGGCTTGATACTGATTTGATTTATTTTCCTTTTTATAAAAAGCATATGGCTGTTCCACTCATCTTTATTTGTAGGTTAGTATAACCAATTATAGCATAAGAGTCTTTACATCTAACCCAAGAACAACATGGCCTGGCTCTATCAGAGAAATTCTCACACATCAGCGGTTGGCGTTCCTTTCCTCATCGGCAACATCACTTTTTAAATTATTACTGACATGTTTGTCTTCATAACTCTAATGTTTCTATGAAATTAATATGACCAGAAAGTAAGATCTTTAGAAATTAAGCTCTAAAAGTAAATACATTGAATAATTGTTTAGCCAGTTATGTTCCTGAAGTAGTCTGTTCCTCCTCCTAACTTGAGGGAGTGTTTCCTTCCTGCATAAGTCCTAGAGATAACTTGTGTCTGGGCCTCTCTACTGCTCTACTTCATGTGAGGAATGCCAGTGTCATCTGGCCTGGGAAGAGTCAGTTGCTGCAGATGGGGAGGAGGATGAGTGCTGCAGGGCACTGCGCCGGGAAGAGGAAATGCAACACTGAAAGGGCTGGGAGCTCGGAAGCATCATGCAGAGCCACCAGGCCAAAGCTCGGCACTCCAAGGCCAGGGCTCCTGAGGGAGCAGGGTTCAGAGCTGGTGCAAGTGCAGAGCAGAGGGAGCCTGAAGAAGAGGGGCACAAAAAGAAGAAAAGCCTCTGGGACAGGCGGAGGTGGGAAAGGCTGGGTCTGGTTCTATCCAGCTATGGGCCAGCTGAAGTTGGAATGCTATCCCCACTGGTCTGCAGGAGAACATAGGTCTGTGTAGGGTTTGGGAACAGGAGTTACAGTCTTGAGGAATCTGGATGGAATGCATGGTGTCAACATCCCAAGGATGTTCAGCTTAGCTGTTTTGGCCCCTGCAAGAGAGCCCAGTCCTCAGTTTCTTCATGGCCAAATGGTCTGATTGCTGAGCAGAGCGTGGTCCTTTCAAGAGTTTTCCACTGTTTGCTGAGCAGGCCTTCCCCAGGTCAGGCCCAGGTCTATCTTCTGGTCTGCTTATTGTCATATCCAGAGAGGTGTGGCGTATCGCTCCTCATGGCTACTTTGGGCAAGGGCAAACGAACTGGGAGAGAAGGTTGGGGGAGCAGGGTTGTTTTGAAGAGTGGGCAGAGGCAGCCTCAGTCTGTTGACAGTCACATGCGCAAGACTTTGTGAAAACAGTGCCAGAGTCTGAGCAGACACGGCCCCAAGGGAAGGAGGCGGTAGGACAGACAGAGGCGCAGCTAGCCGAGGAAGCCATGGCTCAGCCCTAAGCACTAGCGGGTGAGTCGGCAGGTGCCGTTCGGTGTCCGAAGCCTCTCTGTCCCGTACAATTCCTGACTGATGAGCCAGGGGATGGGGGGGGCAGGGTAGAGCGGGAAGGGGAAGAGGGGGAGAGAAAGGGGGAGGGGAAGGAAGACAAGGGAAGGTGAGGGGATAACTAGGGGAGGGAAAAGGAGGGGAGGGCAGGGAAGGGCAGGGGAACTGTCAGCCAATGCCCCTTGCTCTGAACTGCCTGTTCCTGTCCCTGAGGGCCTCTCACAGCCACACAGCCTTGGAGGGCTATAGATGGCTGAAACATCCCCTCCCATCCCTGAGCTGCAGGCACCAGGGGTTTAAATCTTTAATCAAAACCAATTTGTAAGCCAGGTTCTCCTCACAAGGGTGTCAGGAGAAAGCCCAAGGAGGTGAGCAACACTCAGTCCCTCCGTGTATCTTTCTTGGCTTGTTGTAGAGTGGGAGAGAATTCCCACTTGGGGGCTAGCCTCTGGGCCTGAGCAGAAAGGTGAGGCAGTATAGAACTCACAGGGATCCCAGCTGTCCCACAGGCGCATGTGCAGTGGCATGGATTCTAGGGAGAGTAGTTGGGAGGAGGGAAACGCCCTTGTGGAGTGGACGTGGACATTTACTGAGATGGACCTTCAGAAGACTGCCAGCCTTCCTGCTTTCTTCCATGACTGAAATCAATGGGGGTGTGTAGTTGCCACTGGACCCCAAGTGGCTTAGATGCTTTCTCTGTAATATGTCCGATCAATGCTGACTGAATGAAGCTAGAGAGACTGAGCATGGGAATAATACCGGACAAAAGGGAATGGGTCACAGCCAAGGCCTCCCTGAGCCATGGGAAAGCCTCCTCCTATCCCATAAATGTGCCCGCCCAAGCCGGGGGGTGTCTTAACTTCTATGCTCAAGGTATGTGGGTGGAATGAATTTATCAGTTCTGAGCTAGGCAGAAGCCTCTTGCCTGGTGGATAGGAAAGGGGGGCCTCAGGAACCCCTGGGGTGTTGTCGTCGTGGTCGCAGGCAGAGCACACAGCAGTAATAGTTTTAAGAAGAATTTTCCAAGAAGGAAAGCAAATGAGAGGCTCAAGCACCCTGGCCAGGGGTCAGTACCCTGAGTAGAAATTGCCATGAAAGGGTAAGAGACTGATGTGGCCCTGAGAGGCAGGGAGCTTTGTCTGCCTGGGGCCATCCACCCTCGGTGAGGGGTCATGGTATTGCTGGTGTTGAGGAGTAGGCCAGAGCTGTACTAAAAAGGGTAAAGCAGTGACTCCTCTGGGTGTGACAGGGGAGGCCAGCTGCCTCCTTAGCAATTTCATCTGCTAAGGTGTTTCCTGCAGCTGTGGGGTCTGAATGCCTCTGAGGTTCCCCACTGTGCCCGTGTCAGCTATAGGGCAGCCTGAAGAAGAGTTTTAATGAGTGGTTGTCACCAACTGAAGGCCCTGAGGAGGGGAGAAATCCCCTTTCTGCCCAGATGGCAGTGAGATGATGTAATATATTGTAATATACGGGATGCATACCTTGACTCTGCCTAGATATAGATTCTTAAGCCCCTAGCTAGTGAGGGTACCGTTGAGAGGCGATGGATGGAGGGAGCGCTGCAGTTTCTATAGGAGAATCATGGGAGATGACAGCGTGCCCTGCCCTGGCAAGGGAGTTGAGCATGGGCCTCTGTGAATGTCCACCAGTGAACCAAGTGTGGTCAGGGTTAGGGGAGGGGAGGATAGAGATGTGAGGGAAAGGGGCAATTGCTAGGTGATTACAGTTGTGCAGCTCTGGCCCTTTTAGGGAAGGCGGGCTGGTGAACTGAGAGGCGGGGTTGAAACTGGGGTAACCATGTGGGAGTTTCTATGAAAAGCTGCAGACCTGAGCAAGGTGAGAGTCAGAGGCAAGGGCAAGAGACAGGGCGGAGACATGAGCCCCTGAGGATTATGGGAAGACTCAAGGGTGAGCGCGGCCTGTCTAGGGATTCACAAAGCCCCTAGGAACTCCAGGCTGCTGCAGACTATGGGAAACTAGGTGTACAAATAATTTAAAGAGCAAAATAAAGGGCAGCTAATAAAAATCAAGGTGATAACTTTTTTCTTTTCAAAAGAGAGGGGGATGTACAGATGGAAGTAGGGGAGGGAGGAGGAATGGAAAGTAAAAAGAACTAAGATGTGCTATTTGCACGCACCCATTTCCTCACGGTGTACTACAAACATGCACCGAGTAACGTTACGTAAAAAGATGTTCACATAAACTTGGTTAATGTGTTTTACTATAATAAGACCATTCTTCAAAAATCCTCCTTCCATGAAAAGGAAAAAGAAAAAACAAATCAAACGACCTCATATGTAAAGTATAAGATGTTTATTGAGGACTGGCCCCACGCGGGAGGGGTTCTGGCTGCGGCACCTGTCATCCAGAAATCAGTCTTCACTTCTGGCAGCGGCAGCAGACGGCAGGCTGCTGCGTTTCCTACCTAGAGTTTTCTCAAGGGCCGCCTGTCTCATTCTACTGCACCCTCTAATTCAGAGTAAGCACAGGTTTTGGCTTTGGTTTGGTTTTGCTGAGTAGAAGTTGGTTCATGTTGTGTCCCAGCGAAGTCCTCCATGACTTGCTGTTGTCCCTATTGTGTACAGAAGAGCATGTCCCTAATTATTTCTGGATATTGCTGAGTGCTATTAAAAGACATTTCATTCTTAAGCTTCTTCAGGCAAATAAGGCAGAAAACTGTAACTCAGCAATTGGTGCCTCCCGGTAGTTCAGAGCTATAACTCAGAGAACTCAGGACTAACCACGAGACTTTCTATACCACAAACACCCCTCCTCAGCAGAGCTGCTTCAGAAGAACACCGTGAGGGGTGTTTCTCTGCCGTCCAGGAGTGCTCTTCTTGTGCCCGAGAGCCTTCATGGTCTAGTCCTGGGCATCAATCTCCTTGCCTGCAAACTTCTGTGTTCTAAGCACAATTGTCTGAAATGTACTCACAGTACTTATTTACTTTGTGTTTCCAATATTCTTCTCTGTTTTCACAGTTTTTTGCATACCTGACCACCCTGCCTCACCCACCAGTGTAACTCTCTTTCTATCATAGGTCCTGGCATACTGCAGGTACCTAGGCAGTGTGTGCTGAATTCTTCTTTCAAGAAGCACAACTTCTTCCTCAAAACTTGGGCCTTTTGGTCTTGATCTTACTCCATAATCAGTTGCTTTCAAAAGAAAAAATAAAATTATTTTGAGAAAGTGTTTTTTTTTTCCCTGAGGCACTTTGTCTCCAAAGGTTTTGGTTATCTATTTTTGTTAGAAATGGCATTACAGATAGTTCCCTGGCATGATAAGGGCTTTGCAGACTGAGTGAAACATTGCCAAGAAATATAGCTACAGAATCCAGCTGCTATGAACTTGTCTCCATTGTTTCAAGGTTAAATACTAGGCTGATCTAAGCAGTGCACAGGATTATGGAATTTCAGGAAGATTAAAGGGACCGTAAAGGTCATTTGTCTCATCTCAAATGCATTACTATTATCTCTTAGTTATTGAAGACTGGTTAGCCCACAATCTCCCAAAGGAATGTGCACTGAACGCTTAAATAAATGAGTCAAGTGGCCTGATTTTCCCAGGAGGATCAAATTCCTCTCACAGCATTCAAAATTCTCTGGAGGATGAGAAAAACCTTCTATGTGCAGCCTGTATTTATTTAGTTATCAAAACGAGGGATGGGAACACTGAAAACATTATGTTAATTTAGGAGAACTGTGTATTTCTAGCATGTTCTCTGCCCTGGAGTGAGATGCCTGCACCTGCCATCTCTCTCTAGATAATTGAGGTTGGAGCCAGGTGTCTTAGCTCTGCCCTTGTCCTGACCTCTGAAGTGACATCATGATATCATCCATGATTAGAAGCTGGGACCAGTGACTCACAGAGATCCACTTAGTGCGAATCCACTGCCCATCTCCAGTCAAGGGGCCCTGGCCTTGGGCTGATGCACAAGTAACCAGTTGGTTACATTACACCTTGCTCAGAGGTGCCTCACAGTGGTATCCGTCAGTCTCCTTTTTGAAACTCCAAAATTGTGGTCAGCTTTCAAGTGGCCGCACACCTTTTTGACACAGCAGTTCCTCTGGTAAGGACTCCAACTCAGTCTCTTCTTTGTGATAAGCCCAGCCAGTGCATATTTCTATTGATCTTGTAAGGCAGCCCTTGGATCTATGCTGTATTCAGGAAATTCAGGAAATACAGCATAGATCTGAGGGCTACCTTACAAGATCAATGGGGAAAAGAGTGCCATTTTGTTGACGTTAGCAGTTCTCTTGAGTGTCTCTTACCCCCAGTTCCCTGTGCGTGTTCTGTTCTATGACATAATCTAATGATATGCAGTCAAAATTCCCCATTCTTCCACATATTTTCTCTAGTTTGGCACTCTCTTCCTATTATCACTTATGCAAAGGTTATATTTTTCTGAAATTTTTAAAGAATGTTGTGCAGAAATAAGTTCTCTAAGTCACATCTGCTATAACTAGTATTCAAAGATTAAAAATGCTCTCTGTTCAGGCATTGTTTTCCACTTGTGTTGGTTGCTCGGACAATGAAATTATGCTACTGGCCACCATCTGAAATGTTCCCAGCATGCATTTGATGAGGGCAGCTTGTCTGGATGTGTGCTGCATTATGTGGGCTTTTACAACCATATGTAAAACCTTCAACTCATTGTACCAAAATTTATTTTTTTCAGTCACTCATTTTCCCTGGCTAATCTTATTTTCTATCATAGTTTTTTCTTTCTATTAAGCATTATATTTTTCAAAGAACACAAAATAATGATAGGGAAAAGCAGCATTAGAAATGATACAAAATTTCACCAAAGTAATAAGAATTCAACAATGGTTGCTGTGTTGTATGATGTTATCTTCAAATTAGTTGTTCAGGTTACCAGATATAAAAGTGCAAGATTGGTTTAAAGAAAAACAAGAAACAATAACGAAAATGTTGTAAGAAACTCAAAAGAAAAAAAAGCATCATCTGCTTCTTCTAAACACCAGCAGAAATCAGCAGTATAATTATCCTAACTGTTCTGCACAGAAAACACTGGTAATATGGTATGGATACAAAAATGTAACATAATACATTCTCTGAATTTCAGCAATTAGAATTCTGTAAGAAAAGACAAATGATATCTGTAATTATAAGGCAGCAAAACTTAAAAACAATAACTTCTGAAAGGATGCTAGGAGTATGCCACAATCATTTTAGCAGAGTATCTGCTAAAATATTCCATAAATACATGCTGGCAACGGCACTTTGAAATACTTCTTTCCTTCTTTCTTTTTTTGGTCCTGGGGTTCAAACTGAGGATCTTGCGCTTGCCAGGCAGGCACTTATGCCATTACCTTCCCAGCCCCTTGAAATACTCTTTACTTACTGGGATTTAGTAAATGAGTTTCCAGATGTCAATGACTAATTTGAGCAAGATTAAAAACAAATGTTCTGGATCAGGCCTGGACAATATAGTGAAGGAAATTTTATCTATAGCTGCCATCATCCAATCTCTTGTAGTTTAATTTGACTTCCTCTTTCCCAAATTCATATTCATCTCCCTATTAAGGAGGAAAATGACTGAAATCTGGTCAATGGCTCTGTATCGTTAGACAATCACATTGTATTATTTTTCCAGTAGACTGAACATGCCCAACCCCATGAACCCTTGTTCAAACACTTTATTTGTTGAAACTTCTCATTTTAATTATGATATTGCAATTGGTTTTTATTAAAAGACAAAATATAATCTAAATGTAATGCTCTCAATGAGATTCAATATGTATTAAGTTGAGCAGAACAATTTTATTTTAGGTCCTTACAGATTTCGTTCCTTCGACAATCACATGTAGTTGTATTATTTTCTAAAACTTTATTCTCGAACTTTATTCATTTTTATGGTTCTTTGGGACATTTCCATCTATATCATCACACTATCTTAAGGAAGGAGCAGAGGTTAGGAAAGGACTTAGCACCGGCTCTTAAGTGTCCCAATTTACCAATTCTGGGCCGTCTCCTCACCTACGTAGTATTCACATTTTCATTGCTGGAAATTAAATGAAAGATCCTGATAAATAATGTTAGCATATTACAATAGATCTGGGGGCTCTTGATGATGGAGTCTGATGGCTCTACATCAAGAATAGGGAGAGATTCAACAGACTGTATTCACTGGACTACATAACGTGGTACGTAATTTACTAAAATAAAAGCATACAGGTTATAGTTAGCAAAAGGAACCAGCAAAGAGACAGGACCAGATTTAGGAAAGAACACTTCTAACTGTCCACTCCACTCCCCATGAAGCAATGTTGACAAGGTCAGTGACATTTGAAAGTCTGCTCGCAGTGACAA
The DNA here is from genome assembly GCA_004027165.1 of Ctenomys sociabilis. Classification (NCBI taxonomy): domain Eukaryota; kingdom Metazoa; phylum Chordata; class Mammalia; order Rodentia; family Ctenomyidae; genus Ctenomys; species Ctenomys sociabilis. Next base: position 17,819 of record PVKA01004951.1, on the reverse strand, counting down.
CCAGCAGGGGCTCCAGCAGCCACAGTGCTCTTGGTCACAAGGTGCAGCTCACTGTCCAGAGAGCTGATGTGAATCTCTAGCACCTCTACTTTTTTCAGTACTTGGAATCAAACTCAGGATCGTGTGCTTGCCAGGCAGGGCTGTGCCCCTGAGCTGTCTCTCCAGCCCTCCAGCCCCTCTAGAATTCAGTCGTGCTGTGTGGCCCAGGGACTCCATCACAAATCACATTGCTGATACAGACTTCAGCCCTAGACCTCAAGTAAACTCATCAGACAACACGTTCGCAGGGCTTGGCCACCTTGGTGCCTAACAGTCACCCAAGCATTAAACAGTTTCTTTTTTTTTTAATACTGGGGATTGAACTTAAGCCACTGAGATGTCTCCCTGGCCCATACTGCTATTAGAATAACATGCAAATACATTCAGAAATAGTTTGTAAGGCTTTGTAGAGAAAATGAAGTTGCTGTACCTTATTATTGAAATTTAGAGCTTATGATGGCGTAAACTGGGCAAAAGTGGCGCAGACTGTTTGTAATGTATTCAAACTTGTAGGGAGATGGGGTGGTGGGCGAGCCACCATCTGCGCTGCACAGCGGAATGAGCCGCAGCTCTGCACATGCAGCTCGGCCACATCAGAGTCATGGTTCCTCAGACACTCCCTCCCACTTCGTGAACAAAGCAATGGGCAAGAAAAAGAACTCTGGAAGAGCCTTCTGAATGGTGCTCAAGTATGTTTGTGGCCATTTCCCAGTTTAGAATTGCAATGGAGGGGCTGGGGAGATGGCTCAGGGGTCTAAGTGCCTGCTTGGCAAGCACCGTAACTAGAGTTTGATCCCTGGCACTGCATGCTGTGCCTGGGTATGACATGCTGCCCTAAAACCAGTATGAGTCAGAATTGTGTAGTGAGACACTATAACAAATGAATAAAAAAAATTTGAAGAATTTTAATGGCGAAAATGAAGCCTCTCAGTGAGATTTTTAGCTGAGCTCTGGATCCAAAGGAAGAGTGATTTGGGGGCTCAGGAACCACTGGCATCTACCAGGAAGACTTAAGAGTACAAAGAACTAAATGACCACCTACAATTGGCATTAGACAAATCAGCATGTGACAGTGAATTGATAATCTATTACTGTTTGTCTAGTCAAGAAACGTATGAATGGAGAAGGTAGTCTATCTGTTCCCAGCAACGCCACGGTAACTGCCTGTTCCATGCAGGGTCCAGTAAGATACAGAGGATCAAAGGACATCAAGTTCTTCCTTAATTATGCATAAAACAAGCAACTCTTTCACCAGTTTTATTGTTACAGATTCCCTTGCAGACATGTTACCCAGTGCACAAAGATGTATTTTATTTTTTCATCATAATTATGCTGCTTGGAGCTGGCCAGATAGCTCAGCAGACTAAAGTGCCTGCTTAGGCAGGCGCAGGGACCAGGTTCTATCCTGGGCATGCAGTGCTGGCCCTGCCCCAAGAGCATGAAGGCGTGGTGGTGCATGCCTGTAATCCCAGCACTTGGAAGCTAAAAGCAAGAGGATCACTATGAGGCTGACCTGTGTAGTGAGGCCCTGTAGACCCTGTACTAAATACATAAAAATAAAATAATAATAATAATCATGCTGCTTGAATTGCTATAGCTACAGAATATGTTTTGCTTCTTGTAACATTATGTCCTTCCTCTTTTTTCAAAATTGTTTTGACTAGTCACACATATCAATGCAGATGATATCAATACCAGCATAGATATGGGTATATAGAAGCCTGGCTATATAGTCCCGGTTAGTCTTGGACTTGCGTAGTCCCTCCTCCCAAGTGTCAGCATTGCAGGCATGTCCCAGCTCATTCAGTGTTCTGTACTGTTATCATTTAAGAATTCACACACCAAGTTTGTAAAAAAGCTTTATTGAGATCTTAGAGGATTATACATAGTTGGAATTACAGTGTGCTAAGTTTTCCATCCATTTTTACTAGGCTCTTATTCACGTTTTTGACATATCTCTTTTATTACCCACTTTGACAGGTGCTACAAAGCAGGTCATTAATCTGCTCTTTCACATCCTGTAATTCATGCTAAAATCTCTGGATATTTTTAGTTAAAGTAAGTGACAGTGGAGCATGTCATGAGATCCATCCTCAGACGCTACGGTTCTGTCTCCCTCATCTGAGAATAGCTGGAAGGGTTTGTATCTGCTTGCTTCCACGTGAGGACAGGCCCTCTCGTTCGGCCTGCACCACAGGTGAGCGCTGCCCTGCGGTGTTATCTCAGCTAATCTCCTTGAGCCATCTCCACTCCCAGTGTCCACTGCCTGCAGAGGCGGAGCGAGGTCCTCTGCCTTTCATCAATGCTTCCTCGTCTCATGTTCTGGTCATGTCTACTTGGATCTCACTCAATTTTCTTCCCAAAGAGATACTTGTCACTTTTGGTTCACAAGGACTTACAGATGGGTTTCTCACATACTTCTGGAATTTTAAGGTAATATATTTTAACATTTGCATTTATCTTTAGGAACTCAAATAATATGCTATACTCAATTTGCCCTTTCTTAAACAGAGGAGGACACCTTGTTTTTGTACATACCACTGAAGCCTGTGGCTCCCAGCAACCTAACAAGGAGAGATAAGAATTCACTCTTATATTTATTAAATAGCAGTTATTTCTCCTTATACAAATAATGATCAATTCAAAAACTCTGGGAAAAATAAAACATTAAATACAACATTTGTCTCACCACTTTAATACTTTTAGTTCAGCATTAGTCTTTCTGTATATACATAGTTACGAAAATATGAAGATAAAATATACAGGTATATCTGCATACAAATATGCTCTATATTTAAACATAACTATTTCCTCAAAGCACAACATTATCACTAACAAATATGTCTTCAGAAATAAAGCGAGTGGGCTGGCCAGATGGCTCGGTGGATTAAAGCGCCTGCTTACGAAGACACAGGGACTGGGGTTTGATCCCCGGTGTGCCGTGCTGGCCCCTGCCCCCGGGGTGTGCTGAGACAGGGATTGAGACTGGGTGTGGTGTGGCATCTGTAATCCCAGTGCTTGTGAGGCTAAGAGCAGGAGAATCACTACGAGGCTGACCTGTGTAGTGAGGCCTTGTAGACCCTGTGCTAAATACGTTGAAAAAACAAAGAAATGAAGTGAATTTCTTATAGTCAGGCCATCATCGGGCCTTGTTTTTATTAGCTTGGCTGCTCCATTTCCTTCAGAAGCTCCTGTGTAAGGGAAGTTAGGTCTTTGATGGTATGTTTCACTTCCTGTGGGCTTTCTTTATCCTTCTGTTTCGGTTTTTGACTATTTCCGAGTGCTGCTCTTCATGCTCATCCACCCCTGTGCTTACTCACGCTGCTGCTGCAACTTTCTTCAGTCATTGTGCCACTATTCGTCTCTAGGGTTTCTATTTTTATTGCTCACATTTGCTTATCAAGCTTCCAATTTGGTTTCTATTTTCTACATTTCATTTATTTTTCTATCTATATTTTTGCTGTTTACTTAGCTTTTTAAAAGAGTCATTCTGAACTCCTTGTCAGCTATTTCATGGCTCATTCCTCGTGGGTCTAGTGTTGCAAATTTTTTCCAGTTGTCATTTTTTGTTAATACATGTTTGTGAAACGCAGTGATTCTGCTGCTCCTGGGAGCTTGCTCATGTGCAGAACATGCTTATGGCTCACACCCTCCTCTTGTTCCTTCCCTCCACCTCTTGGTGCCTTCCCATTTGCACAAGCTCTATCTCCCTATTTCTATGATGTCTTTTGTCTTGTTTGTATTTTGGATTTCTCATTCAATAGAAACCAATGTTTAATCTGTGTGTCTGATTTATTTCATTCACTTAATGTTATGATTCCAAGGAGCTTTTATTTTCCTAGAAGTAACTCAAGCTCATTCTTTCTTATGGCAGAGTAGCAGCCTAACAAGTATAATTCCCTATTGACCTTATCATTCATCTATTGGTAGATATATAAACCACTTTTGAGATTTAGGTATTATGAAATGTGCTGCTATCTATGGCTAAGTGTATTTTGCTGTCGTATGATGTCTTTAGCTCTTCTGAGAAGATACCTAAGGAGACAACAGCTGAGCCAACTGAAATCTCTAGCCTGAGATTTTTGAGGCATCTTTGTAGTGATTTCCATAATTATTGTACTAGTTTACATTTCCACTGATAACGTAAAGAAGTTCCTTTCATCCCCAAAACCTTGTCAGCACTTGTTAGCTCCTTTTGGAAATGGCAGGATTCCTCGATTCTTCTTAATTTCTGTGCCTGCATATTTGAGGTGAAACCACTAGTGTATCTTTTACAGAGAGTTTTTGGCAAGAATAAACTTTTGTCAAGAAGTTTGGAGTGTGATTCTGTGTATAACAGAATCAGAAGAGGCAGAGCCTGCTGTGGGGGTCTCTGCTCCGAGGACAGAGAGGGCAGCTGCCTGCCGTCCATTAGCTGCACTTCGCAATAAGGTGAGGGTATTCGCATCAATACAATAGCAGCATGTATTCACTGTCTGATAGCAGCTTTAGGCTCCGTGGATGGGCAAAGCTTTGAGATAGGTTTAAAAAATGGTCAGGAGAAGCTGCTGTGCTGGACAGGAGTGCACAGCTGCTGTCTGCCTCCTACCTGGGCAGAGCATTGGGGCAGGCTTGCTTGGCACCCCCTGCTTGCCACACACGTCTGGTCTCTGTGCTTTGCTGAAAGGCCCGGGAGTGGTTACCTCCTCTCTTGCATGAGGTGACAATGGCTTTGATGGGGAGCTGAGCCCCCATTTTGCTGACCAGGTGAGATGCCGCAGGCCTAGCCACTATGCTTTACTGAAATGCTCTCCCTGCCTAGGGAGTGCGCATCTTCCTACCTAGGTAGGACCTCCCAGTACTGTGTAAGGTTGGTCATCCAGGGGTGCATCCAATTCAATTTTCCACAAGTATCAGAGCAGCAGCCCGTTCAGCTTTGTGAGGGGCTACGCTGCCAAAGATTCTGACTGAGCGCCTCTACTGGGAGTGTATTGTCCAAGAAGATCCTGTGTCCTTTGCTAGGAGCCATGCCTTCTTATGTGGTCCTGGGGCTCTGTCTTCTCTTCTCTTCTCTTCTCTTCTCTTCTCTTCTCTTCTCTTCTCTTCTCTTCTCTTCTCTTCTCTTCTCTTCTCTTCTCCTCTTCACTTCTGTCTCAAAATTTAACTCTAAAATGTTATTATTTTGCAAGTGGTCATGTTAATACATGCTTTTTGTAATGTTTAGTAATTTGCTACAAATTTTATAAAGGAAGAACTAGCTTCTCTCTTAAGCATACTCTTCATCTGTTCTCACAATGCTGATTATCAATGTCAACAACCAGTTAAACATTTTCCCATGTCTTTCATTCAGTTAATTCATATTACAAAACCATTTTTAAAAGATGTGTATATTTATTAATTTTAACTGATTTTATTTTATGATTTATCAAAGTTCTAAGTATAAACAGAAAAAAGCAAGCATTTCAAAAACCAGGGTCCTGGTTGTTTTTCCCACTTTCCTGTACACACACACACACACACACACACACTAGCAGGCTAATGAGTGTGATCAATCTTTCCATGCAGACAGCCTTTCACTGAGAGAAGCAGCAATAATTCGGCAGCTCAGAACATTTACAGAATTGTGTAAGATTTGTGTAACATGAAGATCTGTCAAGAGTCTGCAAATGGTTCAAGAGACGCAGTCTAAGTATTCCAGAAGAAAGCAAAAGATTTGGGTCAGTGTGTGGCCATCATGGGTTCATACGTGGGGATGAGATTCAAAGCTCTTTTATGGCTACCTCCCCTTACTATTAGGAATGAAACATTTCTTTTCTTGTTTTGCTTGTCCAGTTTCATAAGACACCCTCTTGCTGTATAGTTTTGTGTGACCTTGAACTCAAAATGTAACCCAGACTGACCTTGAACTCATAACAGTGCCCCACTGCAGCAGTCTGATTGAGCACGCACCACCACACCTGGCAGAAGTGTTTCTCAGCACAGAAGCCGCTCTGGCTCTCAGGGTCGGGTGGTCCATCCTTGGCTACAGGACTCATTCTTGGTTGTCTCTTAGCTTACTCTTAAGTAGTACTTATTCTGTTCATGTGAAAGGTAAATGTAAAATTGAAGATAGCAACATGACAAAGGCTGACCTTTTAAATGCCACAGGTAGAGGCACCCCTGTGTCTACAGCTTCTCAGGAGCTTTCACTCAAGTGTAGTTCATGAGTGCAGGGTGAGGGAGGGCCAGGCTTACCCTGTACACCCTGCCTTTCTTTTCCTAACCTCTAGAGTAACAACAATTCTCTACTTCTTCCTTCAGGGCCATAAAAAGCTAAAGAAAATTGTTGCATAAGGGGTGAATACAATCAACATTAAGTGCCGCTGCTTTAGTTAGATACCATGATGTGTGTACCAAAACCTCACAATTTTATAAACAGACAACGCATGTCTGGGCGATTCTGCCCCTCTGTAAGAGGGACTGATGGACCATCATAAAAGAACCTACAAAGACAATGACGAATGCCGATCATGGGAAAGAAAGTATCAACCCAAAATGACGAGCGGATGTCATGGGAAACACTGATCACAGCTGTCCAGGTTCTCCCGGGCCACTTTTATTTTCCTTGCTCCAAACCAGACTGACAGCAACTGCAGCAGCCACCCCGGGGGCCCCATAGCGGAGGTTATTCTTTCACAGTTAGTAACGTCCCCAGCAAACTTGATGCTCAAATAATTCTGCCTGTGCCAAGAACATTTTAAATAAGGAGTCTGGATTATAGCACCTAAGAAGGCAATGATGTTTCTGTGTGCACGCGTGTGTGTGTGTGTGTGTGTGTGTGTGTGTGTGTGTGTGTGTGTTGCTGCACGTTGAAACAGGGCCCTCGCACTGAGCTACACACACACTTATTCCTGTTTGTTGAGAAAAGCTCCACTGGGTTGGAGCCCAGGCTGGACTTGAATATGCAATCTTTGACCCTCAGCCATCCAGAAGGACAAGGCTGTAGTTGTGTACTTCCATCTCTGGCTTACAAAGTGGTTTTAGAGAAAAATCCGAATGCAACATCCTAGCAGAATGGCAGGCGACTCCCCTTCTGTCTCTAAAGCGCCACCAGAGGTCTTGTTTGTGGTCTTAGCACCTTTAAGGCTACTCACCTCAGTTTCCCTGCCTTCTACCACTTCACCCTCAACCGCAGCATAGGAGCTCTCTGGGGGCGTGCTGGCAGGCCTGTGAGCTCCACACTCTGGAAGGCTGGACTTGGAGAGCCACAGGTTCAAGCTTAGCCTGAGCAAACAACTGAGACCTGAAATCTAAATAAAGAAGAGAAGAGCTGGGAGCAAAGGCCTTGGACCCAGCACTTGCTACTGTTAGGTCTGAGAAGCCCACCATGTGAAGAAAGACTCCAAGAGACGTCCTCTCATGTAAAAGCAAGGATATTTTATTTTCCATGCATGCATGGGGCTCACTGAACAGGCAGGGACAGAGAGCCCCGAGCTGACTGTGGGCTGGATTTTAAGCCAGAAGACAAAGGGAGGAGGGGTCTTGTAAGCGCGGTTACAGAAGCGAATGGCATTGGTTAGTTTAGGTTGACCTTTAAAATAATTAGTGGGTTTGAGAATATATGACTTTTTAGGGTAACTAAGAGGGGTAGGCCAAAGGGCAACTATTAGTTAACTCTGTGGTTTTAGCTGTTTTCCGAGAACAGCTGGGTCAAAGTAACTTATTTTATAAGAATGTTTTCAGGCTGGAGATTAAATTTTTTCCCAGCTAGGTCTGAGGTTTTTGTGTTCTCTTTGTTTTAAAAACATGGATGATTTAAGCTCTATGGCCGTAAGCAGACATAACATTAGGCAGTAATCTGTACAAGCTGACATGGTTTGTTGATGTACTAAGGCGACGCATACAGACCAGGATGGCGGTGTAACCTCATGTATGTTCTTAGAAATTATTTGGGCTTTACACTACTACAAGGAAAAAAAATAAAGAGTAGAAGCTCATGTCAGGTAACCAAGTTTCCCCAGTGGAAATTCATCTGTAGACTTGCATTTTGGAGCATGGGATGAAAGGCGAGATCCACACACATAGCATCTTGCCCTATGAATATGTATCTAATGTGAGCTACACTGTTCAGTTAGACTTACAACAGCTTGGTTGGAAACACAATGAAAAAATCAGTAATTCCAAGCAGTAAGTCTATTGTGAGAAATTACATAATCCTTTTGTTATCTGCACTTCAATCTTTCTTCATACAGCGTATGCAGGAAGGAAGTGCTGTCTGAAAAACTCACAGCCTTTCTCAGACCATTTAGACTTAGACTTTGGGTTCAGACAGCCCTAGTGATGGATGTACCACAAGTGCCATGTAAATCTCAATAATTTGCTCCCAAATCAGAGCTTTCTAAAGTTAAGCAATAATTTCCTATAAAAATTTCTAAACAACTTCAACAAGTCAACATGCAAATAGTTTCTCTGCTGTCTCGAGTGGCAAGCAATAAAGTGTGGCATTTATAGACTTAGGAAAGGCACAGGTGCCCCCAGGGAGGAGGACGGGTGGGTGTTCACATTAAACAAGTGGTAGAGATTAATAGGGCTGGCCGGGCGGTGGGGGGAAGGTGGGGTGACTGCCTCCCCCTGGGCCTGCTGGGCAGCTCGTGCAGGATCACCGCACACCTGAGTCCAGCTTGAGCCACGTGGCAACTCAGCAGGGTCGTCCCAAAATTAAGGAAACAGAAAGGGGCTGGGAATGCAACTCAGGGAGACATCCCAGGTGCAACACCCAGGGCCACCTCAGTTTCTCTGCTCATTTTCAAAATGGAAGTTTAATATAAAGATTTAAAAAAAAAATCAGGCCCCTGAAATTCAAAGGGCCAGTAAAATAATGGGCTTCTGAGATGAATACAGACTTTTCAGGTGAAGAAATACAAATAAATATACAAAAAAAAATTCACATTATTGGACATTTGAGAAATGTAAGCTAAAGAAACAGCACTGAGATTCCATCTCACCTCAGAAAGAATGGCTGTCATCAAGAAGTCAACCAGCAACAACTGGAGAGGCTGTGAGATAAAGGAACCCATCTCTACTGTTGGTGGGAGTGCAGACAGACACAGCCACTGTGGCAGTTGGTGCAGAGATTCCTCACAAAGCTGGGATTAGAGGTCCATTCAGCCAAGCTGTTCTCCTCCTAGATACTTTCCAGGTGAACTGAAAACATCAGACCACAGTGACACATGTGCACCCGTATTTATAGCAGCACAACTTGTTATAGCCAACTCTTGGAAACAACCCAAACGCCCACTGAGGAATGGAAAAAGAAGCTGTGGTACTTTTACACAATGAAGTATTACCTAGCTATAAAAAATGTAAACTTGAGGCTTTTATAGATAAATGAATGCAACTAGAGACCATACTCATTCATAGGGGAATAAATCGGACCTGCATGTGTAAATATTGTATTCTCCTCCTGGTGTAAGAACCCGAAAGAGTAAACAGGTCTGAAACATACAATGGATACTGTGAAAGGGAAAGAAACTCTTCCAAGAGAAGGAATATCTGAAAAAGGAGAAAAGAAAGAAGGAAGGAAAGAAGGAGGGAGGGAGGGAGAGAGGGAGGGAGGGAGGGAGGGATGGAGGGAGGGAAGAAGGAAGGGAGGAAGAAAGAAAGAAAAGAAAAGAAATATATATATATACAGAATGCCTTGCATAATCATATGGCTGATTTCTGGTAGTCCATTGAAAGCAGCAGCCAATGCTTAATTTTTTTTCTCTCTCCTTTTTAATTTTTTACAACACTTTGAAGAGTCTTACAGGCTTATATCTGGTGATCTGAACAATGAATTTGAAGGCAATAATACGAAATATAACCATCACTGCTGAATTTCTATTATTTGCTATAGTGAAATTCTGTATTATTTGTATTTTTACTGTTTTTTTATTCTCTTTAAGAATAAAACAACTTTAAACATTTACAAATAATTCTAGCTTTGTTAAAACTAATTAAAAATTGGAAATTTATCTTCCAGAGACTTAAAAAATGTGTACATAGCAGAAAATGAAGCAACTGAGGAGAGGAGACTTCAGTGACAACCAGACGGCCTTTCTGGGGATAGAGGCTCCTGAATGCTGCTACTGAGCAGCCCACGAGGGGCCGTGTCTCCGCAAGGGCGGTGGAGGAAGGCGCACCGGGGCTGGAGAGTGTCTTCAAGGAGCAGCAACACCAGCAACAGCCTCTTCAGAATCCCAGGTGTATGGTGACTTCGTAAAGCAGATACTGATGAGGACGTTCGGTGGCTCCCGTGCAGTCTGCAGCCCCTACGCTGGCCTCTCCCAGCACTCCGCTCATGGGAGTGTCCGCTTGGCCCGCTGCAGCGGTGCCCGCTGAGCTGACCTCGCTGGCGCTCTCTGAGCTTGCCTGACTCAGGTTCTGCTTCCGCTTCTTCTGCGCTCTCTGAAGCTTTTAAGGCAATGCATGGAACTTGGGTGAGAGATGTCAGGGCCACCACAGTGACCCTAGCTGGTGGTTCCTAAGGTCATGCTCGCTCTCAGCCCCAAGTGCACTCCCTTCCTGTTCTGCTTCTGGAACCACCATTGATTCTATCCTATAGGACAGAGGATCAAAAGGGTGATGAATATTGAACCATTGCACATCGGAAATCCAGAGTTGCAATCAATTCTCTTTCATCCTCAGCAATGGGAGTGCTGCGTGCAAAGAAGATTCTTGTGTATATTAGAGGGAGGACACTTTACAGATACCTGCCCGAAGTGATGTCCAGCCAGTCATCACTTTTCACATCTGTATTACTGCAAGGTTCAGATTCTTGGAGTGTGCTTGCCCCAAAGCTGACTGCATGGTAATTCATTAATAACCAAAGAGTTTTTTCTGCTCCTGAAATAGTTTACTAACATCTTTCCTGACTAGAAGGAAATTGCTGTTCTTGTGGTCACTGTACATAGAGCCAGAGCCTCCTTATTTTCTTTCTCCTTCCCAAAGACATTAAATAATTTAGGGCTGCCTAAATTTATTTTTTCTTTCTTAAAATCTTCCTGCTGTGTTGGTGTGTCTGCAGGGTCCATAACCTGCAGCAAGTTCTTTTCAATGTCAACAACCCCCAAAGACTCTTTCAGATGTGTTAGGCTCCACAATATAAGTGTGGAGGACCAGCTGGGCAGCTCTCACTGGAAGAAGAGCAGTTGTCTCCAATTTGGCTGAGCCTGACCCTATTTCTGTGTATTGACATGCACACACCTGGTTCCGATTCTTCCTTATGCCTTTAGTTGGCTTCAAGTGATGCGTTAAGAGTCCAGCTGAGGTGCTGGTGACCATCTTTGAAGACAGCAGGCAGTGTTTCCCCGGACCCTCGCTGTTCTCTTGTGTGAGGCATTCACAGAATGAGAACCATGTTCCATGCTATGGGCTGAGATTGAGCCTCCAGAAAAGAGGTCATGGCTGCTGGGTGCTTGAAAGATTACACACTAGATCTGAAGCACTGACCCCGAAGCACCACACACCGTCTCAGCTGTGTCATGCCAATTGCTCTTTCTGCATAGCCTTCTCTCTGCATACCTCAGAGGTGACTGCGGGCCTCCTGCCCAGCCCAGCCCCCAGCGCTCATCTGTTTCCCACCATGCTCACACTCACCCATCCTCCAGCCACTGTTCTTTTCACAAGTGAATAAAACCTGGGTTGGGCCCTGAGTCAGTGCCTTTGTCCTGGATGATTGTCATCACGGCTGGACTCAGGACCCACTGGCTCCTGCAAATATACCTCAGTGTCTTTATTCTCACAGGGCATGGCAAGGAGGTGGTGATTGGAGTTAACTCACTAGAACTCTAATAACTTTTCATGGGATTACAGATGCAAAATTTCTGGGCTGTGATGTGGACCAGGAAGGGCTCTCTTTGTACCAGCAAACCTAAACTAAGACCAGCAAGAGATACACTTCCTTTGAAATCAGGGTCCTTTTGCAGAGAAAGTGTGTATAAGAATATTCAATTCATTTCAGAAGCTACTGGGTCCAGAAAAGCCTGGGACTGTTGCAGAAAACAACCAGAATCAACCACATCACTGGGCAAGTACCTGGGGTGAAAGCTGGGCAGGGCCACTCGTTACTGCCCAAAGTCACATGGTAGGATGAGGAGGGCTTCCCAGCTGGCTCTTCCAGGCAGCTAACATTCTTGAGTTTTCTTTTTTTTGTTTTTGGTCTTTTTTCAAAACTGATTAATAGGACAGTTTCAATAGTTAATACATTTTACATTGTTATCTTCCTAATGGTTATCCATAGTACAAGAAGCAGATAGGATATCCTGTCCAAACACTATCACTACCAATCTTTCTTCTCATAGAATTAAGCAAAAGTAGCTGCATATCTATCCTAACTATTCTGCGTATACAAATATAAAATTATCCTTCCTTTGTATCCCCTTTTTTTGTTTAGTCTTATCAGAGATGGGTACTCTATTGACATTCAAATATTATATGTGCTTGAATTTAGCAAAACATTTTGAGATAGGGTCACTATGCAGTTCAGGGTGGGCTTGAGCTCATTTTGTAGTCCAGGCTGGCCTTGAACTCACAGGATCCTCCTGCCTCATCTTCCTGAGTGCTGGAATTACAGGTGTGCGCCACCACACCCAGCTCTTGAGCTTTCTTAGAACATGTCTGCCGCAAGTTCAAGGAAACACTACAAAGAATAATTAACACACTGTATAGTGCTTTTTTTTTTTTTTTTTTTTTTTTTTTTTTTTTTTTTTTTTTTTTTTTTTTTTTTTGTATTTTAGGGAAGGATCTACAGGGTGTTCAAGGTCTCACTACTAGATCAGATGCGCAGTGATCTGCCTGTTTAGAGCCTCCAAAGAACTGGGATTACAAGTGAGCACTGCCACGCCCAGTCTCAATTGCTGTCTCAGCATGCCCTGGGAGCAGGGCCAGCCAAGCAGGCCGGGAATCCAAGCCCTGGCCCCTGCGCCTGCTTGCAGGCACTTTAATCCACAGAGCTATTTGGCTGGCCCTTGTACAGTGCTTTGAAAGTGGTGATCATGCGCCTGTCCAGCCCACCGACTATGACACCCAGCGATCTGCTTGGAAAGGCTCTCCCCCACGAAGGCCCAGGGCCGTTCTCAGGCCTATCCTCCTCCCAGATCTGGGCTGACTTCAGTCAGTAGGTATTGAACTCCTTTCCTCTGACCTGGGAGCTCTAATCATTTCTCTGCTGTGAGGCTCCAGTGTCCTTTTACACTCACCCAGAGTCACAACAGGAAACAGATTTTTTCCTCTTGTCTCCCTTCCTAAACCAGATGTGTGCCTCACCTCCGAGGCTGGCTCTCTCTGGGATGCAGCCCTCGGCATCCTTTCCTGTAAGCCAACCCCACACCTGTCCCCATCGTCTTATCCAGACCCGCCTACCTCTGCAAGCTCCTGGGATCCCCAGAGCTGAAGGAACCCACGTCCTCCTGAAGTCTCTTGTCTTACCATAAAGCCAGCATGGAGAAAGCGGTTCCCACAAACCCCCACATCTACATGCACCAGCTCAGAGGCACCACGGGACTTGGAGTCTGATGGATCATCACCCGCTGCTGCTCCCTGGTAGCGCTGCTGTAGGTGCTCTAGCTCCTGCTCACCTGCTGGGGCGCTGGCTGTCGTGGGTCCCGCCAGGTAGCACAAAGTTCTGTGCCCCATTATTTGTATGAAATCAAGTCCTCAACTTCTTAAAATTTGAAACTACATCATGCAAGTGACTGGTATAGTTTATTTTTTATGTTCTAGAATTATGTTAGTGATGTAATTCATAAGCAGGAATAAATTATTTCCTAACAATTATATTAGGAACAGTATTTTCATCTTACCTTACCCCTCTCTTTCCACTAAAACTCTCTTGTGACTTCGCTATCCCCACACAATCCATATCACCAACTTCCTGTACTTTTTCCTCGTTTAGCCATTAACACAACACACACACACACACACACACACACACACTTGGTTACACTCAAGAGTACGCTTTCACTAGGTTGCCTGTTCAGGCACGGAGTCCCACACATCACCTTCTCTAAACTGTGCTTTGCTCACGAGTCGTACACACAGCAGCAGCTGTATCTCAGCTCACTGCCTCCACCCTTCGAGGCAGATGCCCCTCATTCGCTGCCTTCCCTTGCCTCATGCACACCGGCGTCAGCACCGTTGTTTCCGCTTTAAGCAGTATGTACAACAAGCACTCTAGGAAGCTGTCTTATTTATTGCTGCATTTATTTCTAAGACATATTTCCATAATTGAAACTGCTGGACAGGATGGTTGCATTGTTTTATCTTTGATGGATGGCTTTCTTAAACTGCAGTGATAAACCGTATTTCATAGAAATGTACACACATTTTCCCTTCCCAACCAGCAATTGGTGGTGTTTCAATTTAACTTTTGATAATTTGATGGGAATAATGGAATCTTTCAATATTACATCATTTATGTCTTTAGTACTGCCAGGGAATCTCAGCATCAATTTGTCTGCTGGTCAGTGCAGTCGCTGTCCTGTGAACTGGGTATTCAACTCTTATTTCTGACTTTGTATTTCAGTCAACTTGTAGCTAAGATGTGTTAATAGCTAATATGTGTTAATAGCTTTTTGGTCCCTTGGACAAAATAGCCGACACATGCAATTTAAAGTAGGAAAGGGTTACTTTGTCTCTCAGGTTCAGGGTAGTTAGCCATGATGGGCTGGCTGGGACGTACACACAGCTTGGCGGCAAAGCACAGTGAGCCCCACGTGCTCATGGCCTCGGAGCCCAGAGACAGAGTGGAGGAGCAGGACCCAGGGGCCTCAAGGTCAAGCCGCTTCCCCGCCGAGCCGGATCTGGGAGTGGGATTCCCTAATGCCAGGCAGGTCCCCACCCGCTGTTAGGTACACAGTGGAATCATTGCACATCTGCTCAGATGCTTATTCATTTCAAATAATTCTTCATTTAAATATCCTTATAGTTTTGTATCTTATAGAATTGTGCTTAGTTTTTCAAAATGAAATGGATTTTTCTTTCACACTTCTGAATTTTATACTGGTTTTGTCATCTCTGGCTGGGGCTGGCAGTGCACACTTGAAATTCCCACACTTCCTGTTGTAGAAATCAGAGCCTTAGCATGACCCTGTGTCAAAATTTTATAAATAAATAAATAAATAAGAGGGGCCTAGGAATATAGTTCTGTGTGAAGGTCCTAGGTTCAAGCGCTAGTATGGAAAAAAAAATAACTTTCTCCCTTAAAATGTTATTTCCTTTGTAAATTAAATCTTTAATCCAGGGGAGCTTGTTTATTTATTTGCTGAGGGAATTCTCAACTTTAGTTCTTGCCATGTATTCATTGCATCCTTTAAAGGATTTGTACTAGTTTTACAAGTTAAATTTTCATATTTATGGTAATCTTTAATATTTTTCTGTTCTGTTCCACTGATCTGTTTGATTTCTTAAGTATTATCAATCAGTTTGAATATATTTCATTATAGTTCTTAAGTATAATACCAGGTTTTCTCTTTTGTTGTATTTTGCTATACCTGGATATTTATTCCTTTATATTAATAATGTCTAGTTCTATCCTTCCTTCTCTTCAAATATTGGGATTATTGTAATTCAATACTACATAGTTTTTGAAAATTATAAATTGCTAAATATTAAATGGTTATTAAATCAGTGCTTATGATAATTTGTATCTTTTTATTCCAAATTTTTATTGACAGCAGGCTGGGCTACAAGTGAGCTCAAGTCCAGCCTAAATTGCATACAAGGACTGTGTCTCAAAAAGACAAAACAGAAAAATTTAGTAAAATACAAGAAGCCCAAAGCAGCAAACTGGTTCTTTATTTTGGCAACCTAAGGAACAAAGGCATAAACTTTATAACAATGTAGAAAAGCAAGCCCAGAAAGAGGAAGAACAGAGGGACTCAGGAGCGCCACCCTCTTTCCTCAGGAATCATCGCGTAGCTGCCACTACGTATTTGCTGTGTGCTGTCATCTTTGTGCAAGTTGAACAACTGTCATGAATAGACATTCATGCTCTTGCGTGGCAAGCGCAGAGTCCTGAGTTCTATCCTTGAACCAGAAAGAAGAAAGAGAGAGAAAGAGAGAGAGAGAGAGAGAGAGAGAGAGAGAGAGAGAGAGAGAGAGAGAGAGAAAGAAAGAAAGAAAGAAAGAAAGAAAGAAAGAAAGAAAGAAAGAAAGAAAGAAAGAAAGAAAGAAAGAAAGAAAGAAAGAAAATGAAAGTTAGCTAATGACCATGTTAACTAAGTAGCGGTCCAAGTCAGGTTTCTAGAATCAACTATAGAAAGGAAAGTCAGAGCCGCCCCCTAGCCCGAGGCACGGCTCGTCGTCGTCTGGTGCCATCACTTGGTTTAGCTGCTGCTGCACCTGATCTTTCATCTGGTTACTGTCACGGTGAAGGGACTCTTCCTCTTCTCGCTGCTTCTCCAGGGATCGCGTTACTCGCCTCCGGTTTTCACAGGAACAAAGAGCGCCACTAGTTGGTGCATCCATCATGTTCCCTGAGCTTGCTTGACTGGTGCTAATTTAGGCATCAGCTCTAGTCTAGCTTAAAGCGGGGAGCAGCGTTGCAGAGGCAACTAGATTTTATAGTCCATGAAAAGAGTGAGATTCAGTTTATAACTTCACAGGTTGCTCGTTTTAGCGGTTGCATTTGAGTCCCATAACAACCCTGAAGTTAAGTTTCCATTCCCTTTTCCCAGCCCTTGCTGTCCCGAGTCCTTCATTCCCGTCAGTTATGTTTCAGCCCTCCGACGGGCTCCTTCGCACGTTTGCGCCCGGCTGCGGGATCCGTTCCGCCTTGCGCCCCTTCTTGGCGATGCCGTTCCTGAGTTGTGTCCTGCTCTGGAGTCTTCAGGCAATGGCCTGCAGTCCACTCTGAGGCAAAATTCAGACTTTGAATTTATAACCTGCATGAGACCATCGCAAGATTCACAAACATGTCTCCGTTCTTATCTTTCAGGTACTCAGAGTTCTCTGCTCAAAACAGCAACTGGGATTTGTCTTACTCTTCCACTTGAGCATCCAGGAGTGCCGCGCCCTGCCCGACTCCCCGCCTGTGCGGCTGCTCCATGCACCCATCCCTTCACCATGCTGGTGACCGGCCTTGGGGTACCCCGCCCCCTTACTGCGGTGGCAGCTGCATTGCTCTGGTGCATCGCTGATCTATTCCCCTGTTGAAAAGCTGCGCGGGTCTGTGGTGCGCTGGCAACAGTCCCGCTGGCAGAACTCAAGACTCCTTTACGACGTGATCTTAGCTGGTGGCCTTCTTTCCTCCTGGTCCTGGCCTGGTGCGTCTTACGGAAGCACCCTAAAATTTCACGCACTCGTCGCTTTCCTCATTTCATTCACCTTAGAGCAGCCCCTTCTTCAGTCAGCTCCGCACTCATCAGTACTTGTTACGATGTTTGTTTGCCCAGTCCTACTACACGTTTCACTTTTCAGCCTTTGATTCCATCTGACACTTGCTATTTATTAGCTATGCCATGGGCTCCTTGTCCTCAGGTTTCTCATGCATAGCACTGGAGAATTCCTGTTAGAGATCTATTTATCTAGAGATAAATTTGATGTTATGCGTGACACATAAATAATTTAGCATACAACTAAGAAATCATGTGACTCTCCCCAGGCACACTATAGAACTTCAATCTCTTTCCTCTGTGGCTCCACAATCTCCTTGCTCAGAAAATTTGGAGCTCACCTGAGTCTCATAATATTGCAGTACAGGTTCTCCTATGTCCTGAGTCTTCGCTGACCTTGAAAGGCTAGGGCCAAAATGTTGGCTGGCCTTGTGGCTCTTCTATTTCTTC